>CAUYSK010050585.1:0-66230 GCA_963575035.1 Avahi laniger | reverse complement strand
CACAGCAACCTCAAACTCCTGGGCTCAAGCAATCCTTCTGCCTCAGCCTCCCGAGTAGCTGGGACTACAGGCATGCGCCACCATGCTCGGCTAATTTTTTCTATATATTTTTAGTTGTCCAATTAATTTCTTTCTATTTTTAGTAGAAATGGGGTCTCGCTCTTGCTCAGGCTGGTCTCGAACTCCTGAGCTCAAACAATCCGCCCACCTCAGCCTCCCAGAGTGCTAGGATTACAGACATGAGCCACTGTGCTCGGACAGACTCTTTCAATTTTTAACTAATCCATGGGGACATCTAAGAGATGTTCAAGTTTTCCAGGTTATTAGGAAAAAATGCCCTTCACTAAGCATCAAGGTATATTGTTTCAAAACAAGGTAGTTTCCAATCAACTTTCCTTGAATTATGCAGTGCAGTCTTCTAATCTCTATTAATACACATACTTGATAGTCAAGATTTTGGCCTCATTTAGAGATGGCAATGAAAAATCAGGCTTTCATTATTATGAAGAATGGTTCTACTTTTATAGACATAAAAATGGAATAAGAAATATGTAGGAAGGAGCACCAGAGCAAGAGATAATGTTTCTCTTCTACATTTAGAGCTCACCACTAGTGATGCACAAAAACACACTTGGGACATTTCTAATCTTTGGAGTCACTACTCTTAAAAAAACAAAAGTACAAAAACTCAACTGTTCAACCAGTAGCATATATTTTTTAAATGTTGTCTTTCTCTTTACTGTGTATTTTAATAATGGAAACAGCTATAAAAAAGAATAATTTGCTTTTTGATTCAATATCAAAGTGGTCACTGAGATAGGAAATCCTTGTAACCACCACTGATTTCTTGTTCTTTGACATGAGCCCGTATAATCAAACATGGAATTTATAACACATGATATGAATTACACGTGTGGAATGAAGGTACCTACTTTTATCAAAATTACCTAATTTGAGCATCATATTTTATATAATGAATATCATATACTGAAAGTTAACATTTTGGTGTGATGGTAAGGAAAAAAATTTGTTATAATTCCTTCCATTTAATTAATTTCAATATCAATTATTTTAGTTTTTTAGTCATTAAAATATTTTAGTGGGTGTAAATACAGATAATGCATCTATTAAGTGTCTGTTTTGACCCTCTTGTACATCTTCCCATTAATGTTAATTTTTCTAAGATCTCCTTTGCCTCTTGTTTTTGAATATCCACCTAATCAAATTAATGTGTGCAACATTTTTTTTAGTTGAGGTCTTACAATACATTCTAAACATGATTTCTTATCGCACATTACTACAAATAAGAGTGTGGAAAGGCTCAGAGAGCTGCACAGCATTTTTACTGTCCCCAAGGCTCTACTCTGAGAATATTTTGCTTGTCATTGTTTCATAAAAGTAAAATGAAGAGAAATTCATCTGCATAATTAGAGGGTTTAGATATTATAGTTTTAGTGTTCGGGCATATTAAGAGAAGGTTCAATCTCTCTTTCTCTCCCTCTTTTTTTCTCCTGCCACATACACACACACACACATACACATACATACAACATGCACACAAAAGATGACCCTCTTCTCTCAACTATATGATTCATGCCTAATTTGTTTTCAAAAGTGCTTTGCAAATGACAATGCATTACTGGAAATTTAATATTATAATATAGAGTTAGCATTCAATTAATAATATTCTTTAAGTTATAAAAATGAAATTTTATTCATCTTTTGGGATAAATCGATTATATAAAATAAGGCACATCTGTGTTTTAGTCATTTTTGTATGTTACTTTTTATTTTTAATATTTTTCAAATTTTGCCTCCTTATGCTTTTATTTTAGATATTCAACTTTTAGATTTTCCACTTTCTAACTCATTTCTCTGATCTAAGAAAAAAAAAGATGGTAGCCAAATACTGCAGCTAAAGCAGGAGGCACCCATTGTCGAGAAACTAAATGTTCAAATTACACTCTGTCTCCCTCTCTGATGAATTGATAAATGAGGATCCAGTCAGAGACATCACACTAACACAATTTCCCAAACAATCTATTCAGACAGGCATGGCTTAGACACAGGGAAGTGAATCCAAGCTAGGCGTTCCAATTTCAGCTACGTGTTTCCAAGAACATTGGAAACATTGGTCCCTCTTCTTGAGTCATTAGGCATGAGGGAATATATTTTGACAAATAGAATGCTATTTTTTTTTTTTTTTTTACGAGGGACAGTGAAATCCAGGTTTTTCAGATTCCACTGATGTAGCATGTGGATTATTCAGGTTGCTGAGCTTGAAAGCATAGCTGAAGACCTGGGATTCTCTTGCAATTAGAAGATTAAAGTAAGATAAATTGGCACTCACAGTTGTGGCAGGTGGCCCCACTGTATCCTGTCTCATCGCAAGTGCATTTGAAGCTGTCCCATGTTTGCGAGCACTTCCCACCATGCTCACAGTGATTGGGTACACATCTGTCAGAGAAAGAGACAAACAGAAATAAACCAACAAACAAATGAGATTTACGAGTGGCCAAATTCCAAGCCATCTTGGCAATATATCATTTCAATGTCAGGTTGTCTTACCAAGGCAATTAATCCTTGTTAGTTTAAGCAGACTAATATGATTCATGATGGAAGGTGCCAAGCCCAACAAAGATGATGTATCACAGGCTTGGTGTGTCCCGTTTCTCAGTAAATAGTAGACATTAACAAACAGTTGAAGGATTCATTTGCATATCACAGATTCATTTTATTTTTCTTTTACCCCAAACAGACACTAGCTAAGTCCACTTCTGGTGAGAGATGAAAGATAAGCCCTCTTTTCGTCTGTCCTATTTTGTTCTTTGTCAAGGCCAACACCAAGTTAAAGAGGGGCGACACAGAGTTGTTCATAGCATTGTGAGTTTTTGAAATAATGCCATGAAAATATATTAGTCTGAAAAGAAAAGGTTTGTAAGTCTTCAAACACCTCCTCCTATACCCAACTGGATAATTAAAGCAGCCTACTTGAAGAGGAAAAAAGATATTTTATCGTAAGGGAAAAATACAAGTTTTGTATTCAAATCTATGTCTTTCTATTTATTAAATAAGTAGTTAATAATTGTAACTACTTAATTTAACCTTTCTGAACCTCAATTTGCTCCTTTTAAAAATAGGATAATCTCATCTATCCCATAAATAATTTTAAGGTTTGGAGATAATGTTCATGACGTAGATAATTAATAAGCAGGAAATAGTGGGCCAATAAATAGGAGCTATGCGTATCAGGATCACAGCTTCCAGGGCACAGCTTGGCTGTACCTTAGCAACAGTGAAGGTGACATTTGTTCTGGAACACTCTTTCAATGGCACAAACTCTTTTCTTTCTTCTCGTCCCATCCCCTTATCCTCCTCATCAATTCCTTTTTCCAACTTCCCCACAACATGATTCTTTATAATCTTGGTTAAGATGCTCACAGATAAGAAAAGGTATTAATTGTACATATTAGTATCACAAAGGATGTCTAGATTTTAATAGTGAAATCTCAAAAATAGAAAATCCCCCCAGGGTTAAAATAGCAGTACCTATAATAGTGGGTCACAGGCGGTGGACTGATAAAAGAGTCACCCCGAAGGAACCCCTTAATCATAATGCCCTAGTAGCTCCTTGTTGCAGAATGTCATAGAGCTGGTTTTAGAAATAGCATCCTCCAACTCCTGTCCTTGACTGATCATTAGCCATGCCTAAAACCACTTGTAGCAAGGCATAGTTCAGTTTGGCATGGAGCGCCCCGGTTCTGTGTAGATATGCTGTTCTTTACGAATCTTTAGTCCTGTAACAATATTGAACACCTGCTATATACACAGCACTATGGAAAACAGAAGATGAATACGGTTATATTCATAGCTTTTAAAGAGCTTGCCTATTAAAGTAGATACATCATGTATAAAAACTATAATGTAAGGCAGAAATGAAAAATGAAGTAATTCATGGACAAATAAACTACTATGGAATTTCACATAAGGGATCATATGTAGATTTGGGATAAAATTAAGGCTTTTAGGTTGAGCTTCAACGAATGGACAGAATTATAAGAGAAGAAAATGAGAAGAAGAATGATATTGGAGGAAAGTACAATAAAAGCAAAGGAGTGATGTTGGATTCATAAGGGATGGAAAATTTACTCTAAATTTCATAGCTATTTTTCATAGAATTTGGGCTTAGTGTTATCAGTGCTACAAAGAGGGTTCATTCGTCTCTAAAGATCTTATAATCTAGGTAGAAGTGGGGGTGGGACATAAGATGCATGCAAAATATAAAACCAGGAAGAATTCGATGAGTCATAAAAGAACTATGAAATGCTATATAAGTGTAGATATTAGAAGAGTTATGGGTGGATGATAACAAAGTTAGAAAATTTCTCCTGGGCATAAAAGACAGTTGCATATTTATGTTTAAAATGTTGAAAATTATTTTAGAAGAGTAAGTGAAAAAAGCACTGACAAGGAGGTAGGACGTGAGCAGTAGGTGGTCCAGTGTTGTCAGGGTCTTTCCTTAGCCACTAGGCTATGCAAGACCCGAGGCAGGGGCCACAGCAGAAGGTATTTACATCTGGAGCAGGCGTGATTCTCCACATCATGGAAGGAAGCAACGTGTCAGACACTCCAAAACTACATGAAAGTAAAACACTCTTGATGGCTATTTTTGGAATTCAGTATGTATATGCATTTGTGTAGTATATTTACTTTCTAAATTATTGTGGGTTAATATTAACTCAGCCTAATATTGAAAGTAATTTACATCAGCTCATTATATCAATTAATTCAGGGGGAAATAGTGCAGAAGTGTACTGAGTAGCCAAGGGAAACTTGGTTGAAATCTAAATGTGCTCCAGATGAGACACAGAGTAGAAAATCCACATCTCAATGATAGAAAAAATGACTATATATTTGCACACATGAAAAGCATATAACCATCAAGTTATCTGGATACGGTCATCCCTCAGCATCTGTGGGGACCACTCCAGGAACCCCTGCAGATACCAAAATCCGTGCATGATCAAGTCCCTTATATAAAGTGGGGTAGTATTTGCATTTAACCTATGCTCATCCTTCCATAAACCTTAAATCATTCCTAGATTAGTTACATTTGTATTATTGTACTTTTTTAATTGTTTTTTTTCAAATATTTTCCATCTGCAGTTGGTTGAATACATGGATATGGAGCCCATGATTATGGAGGGCTGACTACTTCTAAAATTCAGTACTAAAGATTTCTTTAAAAGTGATTTTTTAATTTAAATTGAGTTTTAATATTTTATTGTTAATATTTCTTTCTTATGATTTATATTTATAAATTTGACATTCTCCTTATGCTGATTATTGACATTCCAATTCTTAATGGTGGGAAATCAAATACTATATATACATATACTTTTTAAAGTTAGGACCAGTTACCAAGCAAAGCAGAATATGAGTTAACCTAACTGCCCTTTCCTAATTATTTATTGTTTTTGTATTCCTGTAGAACATTTTGCTTATTATAACGTTGCTTAGTAATTATTTGTTGGTGCCTCTGTCCCTTGTAAACTCAGGCTCCTGCAGTTAGAGTTTTTATCTTATGATTCTTTACATAAAAAGCTGTACACTCAGTAACTGCGTATTGACAGATTGACTAAAGGAAATGGATGAATTTAATTCTAGAAATACCACCAAAAAATTGAAATAATTTCAAAGGAAATATCCTCTTTTACTGTGAGAAATATCGATTATTTTCTTCTATGATTTCAGTCTTAAATCCAGACCTTTGCTCTAATAAACTAATTTTTTAGTAGGCCACAGGAAATGTATAATTTGCTACATGGCGTGTCCTAGCTTGCAAGTTTGATTGAAATCGAAAATGAATCAAAATGACTCAACTGCTTCTACACGAGAACGACTTGACCAGGATCAGGAATGTACAGGGGAGAAGTTGACAGCTGTCAATTTGTTGTGATCAGAGGGCTCCAAGTAAGTGATGAATTCAATTAACTCTGACTCTAGACAGCCCTGTCTCTCTCTTTTGGTTGGAATCCTGCTTTTAGTTATGGATTTTCAAAATGATTCAGAATCAAAATTCATTTTATTCAAATGAAATTTATGTATATTCTAGTACACAAGACAAACATAAGCTGTATTTTGAAAGTTCAAATATGTAACAATTATTTACTATCAAATGGATCAACACAGGCAGAGTGGCTGTTTGGATGGATGTGACAATTCAATCTAGGGTAACGGATGACAGTTGCTGTTTTATTTTACCCGCAGCATTTCTGTACTTGATTTTAACTGCAATGCGTTGAGAACACTGGGAGTCACACATGTAAGAAACTGCAGATGGTACCAGATGTGTCTGTTTGTAGTAGCTCGCTTTGTAGTTTATGGATACTACTTAATGAAACAGGGATAGGGAGAAAAAATTATTTCAAATCTAAAAGATGTTAACCTGACAGCATAACTGAATGTGTTGGTATTCTTCAAAGCACTTTGAATGTTTTTTTTTTCCCCCTCTATGGACAGTTTTTAAAAGTTTAAATATGTATTTTTAAATAAAATTCAAATTAAATCTTTGTGTTACCTTTAAAACTATATTTGGTTTTGTAGAACCCCACATAAAACCCATAGTCAAAGCATCAGGACTCCAGAAATCCACGTGAAAATGTGCTCACATGGTACGAAATAACAATTAACAGTGAAGATTTATCAGGATAGCTTGCGATTGCTTGTAACCCGAGTCCTTGGTACTCAAAAGCACTATTTCTCAGACTTTCACGTGCATAGGAGGAATCACTTGAAAGTTTTGTTACGGTGAAGATTCTGATTCATCAGGCCTGAGGTGGAGAGTAGGGTTCTGAGATTCTAACAGGCTCCCGGGTGATGCTCCTGCGGCTGGCGAGTGCACCACGTTTGGAATGACAAGGCCAGAACACGGCGTTCTCCGCAGCGGGGGCTTAACGGAGAATGCAGACACCAAGCAAGAGGAGCAACAGCCCAGAAAGCGGGCACAGGGAGAGAAGATGGCACGTAGCAAGGGCAAATTTGATCTATTCAGACATTTCTCCTAAGACTACTTTTTTCTCACAGGCCCTTCTACCATTTTTTATATTATCCATTCGGAGTGACATAAAATAATCTCATAATCTCATTTAGTAAGTTTAATCATTTCAGAACCTGACTATAATCTTCATATAATTCATTAAAAGTAATCACTGAATATAAAAGCAGTTTCATTTCACCTTAACATCAAGTTTAGTATTCTCAATCTCAGAGTCGGCCAAGACTCCCCCTGCTTAGTTCTCAGGCAGATACCAGTGGCAGGATATCTAATTTGCTTTGAGATTAATATGAATTTTATACCTGGGCATTAAATATGCCTTCTTCTAAATTTTAGAAAGGAAAAGACAGCTTCTAAGTTACTGATAGGTTATTTTTATGATCTATTGGGAAATTATTTAAAACAATTTTTAAGTTAACATCCCAGTATAAATTACCTCCTGAATTTATGATTTTTTTCCCTCCATCTCAGCACCAAATTTTATTTTTGGTTCTGAAGACAAGAAATTTATTTAGAATGTTTGCTTTCTTGAATACTGTTTTTCATACTCTTGGCTCTCAGAGCTATTTCCTTAATCATGGTGGAGTTTCTTCTGTTACTTTCTGCACTGATCTCAACATTATTTTAGCACTTTTATGCTCATACTAATTAGACTTTAATTTTAGTTGAAAGGATATGCTGTATGGGGTATATATCACTGCCTTATATTTTTTCTATTCAAATGTAAATTATATAGATAAGTAACCATAATTCCAGCATTCACTTAATATTTCATTACTACAGAAATGGTATATTATAGTGGTATAACTAGAAATGCTAATATTATATTGATGGTGCTCCTTCAACAAGCATTTATTTATGGAAATACTTAAATGCAGAGATATTTACTGTATTGCCTACAAATGCTCCAAAGTTCCATTAAAAAAATAATCAAGTGTCTTTGGTCCACATCTATCCAACAATTATACATTTCTATGTTAACCATGTTGATCATTAATTTTAGTCTTATAGGCACCTTAACTTGGGTTTTCTGCTTTTTAAATCTTTTTTACTATAATAAACCAGAGTTCACTTTATCTTATTTTGTTAATTTACTTGGAGTTATAGTTTTACAACATATTCCTCATTGTTCTGTGAATAAAAATGTCTTTTAAAAGATTGTAGATTCACAGGAGGAGAAGAATCCACATGGCAAATCAGTCCATTCACCTGTCTGCAGGTTGAACTGTATTGAATCTAAATAAATAACAGTAAGTTCTCTTCAATCAGTCAGTTCCCTGCTCCAGTGAAGACACTCTGAAACAAATTCTGGAGAAACAAAGAATAAAGGAAGTTTTATGCTCAAGAAATTGTATGTATTTATGAAAATGTAATTAGCAAATCAGGTATATATATATACTCCTGATATGAGAAATATTGGCATGGAATTAAGATAATAGACTTAAGGTAAAAGACCTCTTAGTGATGTGATTAAACTGTTGCACATTGTTCTTCAAAATTGACCATCTGCTTCTATAGCAAAAGAATTTATGTCTTGACATAGAGCCACTAGCTAAAGACATTTTTCTAGGCTTTCTTTAAGTTAGGGTGCCCTGAGACTAAGTTCAAAGCAATGGAAGTAGTATGTGGAATGTCTGGATTAAGCTTTAAAGGGGAAAAGTATGCACTATTTTTTCTTTTTTGTTCCTCCCAACGTATTTTCAGAAATGACCCTGTGATTGTGAGACCCACAGCAGCTATCTCAGAACACAAGAGGGTGGCAAAGGAAAGCATCTAAGTAGCCTGGGTCTCAGATAACATACCAGCTGGGCCTACCCAAATGTTTCTATGAAAGAGAAATAAATTTTTATATGGTTTAAGCCATTGTTATTTTAGGACTTTGTTGCAACAACAAATATATCCTAAACCAAACAGAGCTGCCATTACTCTGCGCTCATGTTGATTAACATCTTTCCTTCTTACTATGAATGACATAATACATTTGATGGTGGCTGTTGTTCAAGTCATCCTTGTTGCCTTACATTACTTGCATCTGAAAATAGCTGAACCAGCAGATATTGAACTTATGAACATAGGTTGTGTTCAGATGGTAAAGTATATCAATTATTACATTAGGGGTTTTCTTAGAGAATGTAGCATCGTTTATTCAACAAACATATACTTACTGAGTACCTACTTTGTAAACTGTGCCATTTGAATAAGCTTTCTTTTTGAGAAGTTTAATTGTAAGAAAAAATATTTCTGGGAGATTGTGTGATGATATATAGTTCTTCCACTGCTCAAGAGATTCTGAACTTTATCAATAAGCAAAATAAAGCCAGATCATCAGACAAATGCATGGTGGACCTGTGGTCCCTAAGAGAATGGTTTTAACTAAGTTTGGGATTTAGTACATTTTTTACTGGCCATGAAGAGACATTGGAAGTCTTCAAAAATAAAATTACTTGGTTAACATGTATTTTAAGATATTAAGGTAGAAATAATATGCAGGATAGACTGGAAAGGGGAAAACTAAAGTCAAGATCAACTAAGTAACTGTTTTAATGCTCCAAGTAGAAAATCCTCTGGAGTAGAATGATACTGCAAAAAGACAAAAGGATTAAAGGGGTTATATTATTAATTAATATATTATTATTAAAGGGGTTATATTATTATGAATAATAATTATTATTAATTAATTACTTAGAGGTAAATTAATTTAAAATGCCTCAGATAGTCTGTGTTTAAGAACCAGTGATAAACAGTGAAATTTTCAGTTTGAAGTAATTATTTTTCTTATTTAAGGAAATTCCAAACCCTACAAAAACTTTTAAGCCAGTAAGTTTTAAGTTTAAACTCAAAATTTATTTTTTCTTTTTCCCAAATGAGCTAAATTTAGAATAGTTATAAACTATACTTCTTCAGAAAAGTTATTAAGCCTTATCTCAGTCTCATCTTCTTTAGTGGGGGAAAAAGATGATGATAACAACAAAAACGAGATACGAGAAATACTGTGTCCAAAAGGTAAATTATATGAAATGTACAGGAATATGTAGCAGCGAGCTGCACGTTTTAAGTATCAACTTTGAATCACCTGATTCTTATCCATGAATGCCTTTTATTTCACCAACACCTGCTGAATCTTTGATTACTAATTGCAAGGGCAGACTAGGAAAAGTGTAGGCATAAACTAGGAGAGAAAGAAGAATATATAGTGAAATGTAGGTAGAAGGGAAGAAGATGAGAGATAGAAAAAGAGAGAAAGATATTTCAGGTACCTATATCTTGTTGGGAGAATGCAAACCACAAATATTACTAATGGGAAATTAGATAAGTTACAATTAATTCTAAAATTTATATGAAAAAAATCAATACAAAAGCTGGACACATTTTGAAATTGGAGCATAATAGGTAAGATTATCTTTAGTAGATAATAAAACACATAGTAGGTCTACAGTAAATATAAACTAATAGTGGTACATTAAGAGAAAGATAGACTAATGGAATAGAAGTAAAAATCTAGAAATAAATACAAAGACATATACAAATTAAATGTGTTAGTGGTATGTAAAGTTAGTGGTGAAAACGGATTACTTAATAAATGGCGCAAGGGAACAAGCTACTTATCTGAGAAAGAGTAGAGTGCAATCCCCTACTTCATTCACCAAGATAAATTCCAGACAGATGAAAGATTTAAACAAGAAAAGGAAATAACATATAATGAAGTGGAATACTTTTTGTACTCAATTAATACAGAGGGCATTTTTAATGAAGATTCAAAATCTAGGAACCGTAAAGGGAATATTAATAAATCCGACTACATAAAAATTTTTAAAAATCTTGCATAGTCAAACATAACCAAATTCAAAGACAAACTGGGAAGCATTTTTTACTATGAAAGACAAAGGGACGCTTTCTTTATGCAATAAAGGATATATAAGAACCAATAAGAAACAATTCAGTCGAAACATGAGCAAGGGCATGAACAGGCAGTTCTCAAAAAGGGGTAGGCATAACTTTTAAACATATAGAAAATTTGCAACACCATTCATAATCAAAGAAGTACAAATTAAATTTTAGTTAGATTTCATTGAACATCTCTCTGATATTTAATAGAAAGGCCTTCTCAGGCACTCTTGATCAGAATACAAACTGGAGGGCAATTTGATGAAGTCTATTACTTTCAAATGTGCATATATTGGGACCCAGCTATTTCATGTCTAAGAATTTATCCTATAGACACACCAGTATACTTTCACAAAATCATATTTAAAAACTGTTTATTGTAGCTTGTTTGTATCAGCCAAAAACTGGGAGAAAATATTTATTGCTAAGAAACTTAGGAATAAATTAGAGCAGTCCATACAATGGAAGCCCTGACAGACATTAAAAAGATGAGGCAGATGTATGTGTACTGATAAGACACGATCTCTAAGATGCACTGCCAGGGGAAGACAGCAAGGCACAAAGAACAGTGCTCTCAATATGCCTCCACCTGTTTTAAATGACGATTGCTCTGGCCGTTGTGTGAATAGTGAATTGGTTGTGGTGATGTATGAAGGTCAGAAATCTTTCATCTGCCCCTCCAAGAATCACACTTCCTTTTTGCTAACGCACTCTTTCCCCTAGTCTTTACAAAAAGCTTCTTTTGTATTTTTTTTAATTCTTCCTTTAAATGCAATTTTTCAAAGCAGTCTCCTCTGATTTCCCAATCGAAGCAGTCACCACCTTCATCTCCATCATCACTTTGTGCTCTCTCTTTTATCCATCCAGTTTCTAGCTCTGTACCTCTTCAGTTCATTGTCCGTGTTTTCCACTGGCCTGCACTCTCTCTGATGGGAGCGACTATGTCTATTCTGTTGCCACCCTTTATCCATCCCTTTATCCAATGCCAGAATTCTGTCTGGCCTTGAGTAGGGGTTAGGGTTTCAATAAATAACTGTTGAAATTTTGAGTAAATGAATATCGCTTAGTTATTAGATATTGGAAATGGCTTTCAGAGACATTTTGCTAATGTGTTAATACACAAAAACATAGAACGCATCAGGTTGCTGCCTTTCAAGTGAGTTTTAGATTATTTGTTCTTTTTCTCTCAAATTTATCATATAGTTCAAGTCTATCGTCTATAATATAATTACATAAGTCAAATTGACTGACTAAAGGGTTTATGTAATTTTCTAATGTACCAAAATGCTGTTTCACTTATAGATGTAGAAAACACATATCTAACATAAGTCCTTTTACCTGCAAAATTAGTAGAGCCTATTAGAATAGTAAGAGCAAATTTGGGGAAAACATACTAGTTAAGAAAAGATATACTTTGACAAGTTGATCAGTATACAAGAAATACCAAAAAATAACTATACAAGAATGAATCACTAAAGATTTACAGATGTTCCTTATTAAACAAAGTAGTACTGTGGGTAATTTTTATTGCATACTATATATTGTGCTTTCTTACAAGAAAATGATTAAGTATCTCAAAGTGATATTATTAATAAAATAACTTTTTGTTATTTTAACTAATAAAATAATAAATTATTTTAAGGTTTATTCTTCTAAATGCATGCAAGTAGTTAGTTAAATATGGAAGTATTTGCTATAAATTTAACAAAATAGGGAAATGTACAAAAATAATTATATTACTTGAAGTAGAATGTCTCTTTTAATTGGTTCACCATTACTTAAACAACCCTGAAACCAAACTGAAATATCCCCCTAGATAGGAATTGTTACCTTCTGATCTGCCAAATATTCACTAACAAAAAACAGTTAAAATTTCCTATTTTCAGAGTGATCATGCTTAATAAATAGCAAACATGCTGAAACCAATATTCTGAAAAATGTGGAGACACAAATGGCTTCTAAAAGCCTCCATAAAACACATTAACTTGAAGAAAAGATATTCTCCCAAGGCAGAAGTGCATAATTAATAGATCCTTGTTTTCTAGATATAAATATGGCAATGTCTACATGTAAGCTACACACATACACACGCACACAGTATGATTAACTTCTTTAAAATATCCATTAAATGTTAATCTTGTATTCAGGAGAGACAATAAAATTTTCCTCCAGTTCCCACAAAAGTAAAACTAAAATCAGTAACCAGTGGAGAACTGAATTAAGGAAAAGATTCTATTATTACATGATTTGCTAAATTAAATTTTCCCCAACTTTGGGATACTGGATACCTAGGACTTTCCTAAGACATGTAGAAATTTGGTCCAAGACTTTAAAAACTGGAACTAGCCCCATTAAATAAGAGAATCCAATTATTTTCTAAATGATACAGCAGCAAAAAGGATTAGAGTCTGCACAAACATTGATAATGTATATGTTGTTTTATGCTTTAATTGAGTAATTTGCCATGTAGATATGTCTTATTTTTTTTTTTTTAAATGTTGGTAGTCTAGATATGAACTCGAATCTCCCTATAAGAACAAACTATTCATGTGTATACAATCTTTAGCAGGGACTACTGACACCATTATAATTTCCAAGAGCTGTAGACAGTGGAAAATCTCAAATGAAATACATATTAGGAGAAAATTATTATAATTGAGCCTTTTGGCCATGCAGATTGTTTACATGGCCTTAGATACGTAATGTTATATGGCTTCTAATATTGTTGAAGATCTTTTTACTTTTGTTTCAGACCTTAAGTTAATAGCCTGTTAAGATCACATTGACATGAAATTATCATAATGCTTATATGTATGTTTTGCTGTTATTTTCAATTTTTTTAACTGTAAAATCCACATCTGTTCACTTCTCCTGGGTTAAAAAAAAATTTAAACCACTGAAATAGAGTGGTAGAGTTTAGAGCTAGAAAGAATTATTGAGCTCCTTATTTAATCCCTTTATTTTACAGATGAAGAAACTAAAAATTGTGATAATTCAGTGAAACTAAGAGTGCCCAGAGCACATTTGTGCCATAGTCAGGACTTGGGCACAAACGATTGTTTAGTATTAATACTTTGTAAAAGGACAAAATTTTCACAAGTTATAATGGAGAATCACAGCGGTCAACTAGAGATCTTTAGAAAGCAAATAATATATAGTTAAATAAATTCTTATTCTCCAATAAACAAACAAGCAAATAAATATATTTTTGTTGTTTTTAAACAGTTTGAATGTCTTTTGGCTGAACACATTCTCTCCAATGTCTGGCTCTGCCCCTTCCCTCCCCTCCTCTCCTTTAACACTGGGTCCAGACAGGTAAACTATGTTTACACAGAATTTTAGTACAATGAAGAAATTGAAATTAATGTTTCTGTCATTACTTTTACAGCTGATTCAAAACAACAAGAAATTGCTATTGCTATTGTTTTGTTACTGTCCTCACTATTAATTTTTTTTTTTCCTGGAAAACATGCTAGTCTCTTCAGAAGGCAGTGTTGTAGATTGAGCTGGTTAGAAATCTCTTCATCAGAGGCAGTTGTGATGGATATCGTTTGCAAAAAGGCTATCGATTTTGGTCTCTGAGGAGTAAAGAAAAGTGATCTATACCACTAGTGGAGATGGAGGATTTGAAACTATTTGAGGGAAGGCAGGGAATTAAAGTTTAAGGTCCTTTAGGAGGCCAAGGGATACTGGCCAACAGTTCCATGACATAGTATTTTGTTTTATCCTGTAATTATTTTCCTGTCTCTCCAACTAGATTCTAAATTTCTTCAGGACAGTTATTTTCATAAGGTCTGGGTCTGCATATGAGACATATAGCAGATCCTTAGTAAATGCATGTTGATTATTTACTGAATTGAAGAAAACAGGTTAAAGAACTTCTCCTCATCTATTAAAGATGTTCCAACATACCAATAATCAAAGAACTTTAAGGTTGTAAAAAGTTTTCAAAAAGTATTGGTTTTTAATACTTCCTTCAGAGATGCATAATTATGGCCAAATATATTAAACAACTTTCCAAAGGTCTCACAGTTGGCTATTGCCAGACATAAAATTCTAAGATTAATATCCTTAATCTTTGTGTTCCAGCATTCTTCACACCTGTTTCTTTTGATGGTAAAAAAAGACAGAGGATCTCAGTGCACAAATCTGATCTCAAAAATGTCAATAAATGTGGGAGACAGAATTGGTGATTTACAAGTTCTGTCATCATAATATAATGCTTTCTTTCTGTGGATTGAATATAATCTCTTCAATAATGTGTTAATTCAAATAAAATGTTACTTTTGTTGATATTTTTAGTACTTTCTAAATAAGTATGTTCACTACTGTTACTTCTCCTCGATATGCTTCCTAGAAGACAGGATTTGATTGTACACTATTATCCCTATTTATGTTAATGCTCAGCTAAGCAAGAGTGCATAGAAATAAATACTTTCAGATTTATTTTTGTTTAAGGGTTTTAACTCACTTGTAGAAATTCTAGCTAGTATGGTGCATAACAACTGTCTTATTAATTTGATTATGCCCCAACACCAACAGCTAAAGATGGTTTTATTTGTCGTTGTATGGAATTGAATGTACTACTATCTTTAGGGCACTATTTGAGAACTTACATTTGAACCCAAAAAATGAAACTGCCAGTTTAAGTAAATTGACTAACATTACTTGGGGCTGGAAAATGAAATGCTTTCCAGAGAAGATATTTTTAAGGTCTACTGAAGAAGCAACTCATAAGTGAGCAGTCCTTTGCACCTTGTTTATAAATGGAAAGAATATTTATTGAGGAGTCTATTATGTTCCAAGCAGTGTATGATGCACTGAGGATTCTAAAGAAAATTTGGTAAATTCAATTTGCTATGGTAAGTGTTGTCATGTTATTAGGAGCATGGGCAGGATTCTCTGGGGTACACAGAGCTGTTATATACAGGATGCTATGGTGGGGGCGGGGGGTAGTCATCATGGAAGCTCTTTGGACATGGTGCTTGAGATGACTTTGCAGGATTGGTAAGAGTTATGAATTTAAGAAAGTGCCCTGGATCATGAGAACAGCACGGGCAAGATTAGGTGGAGAGGCTTTTAGCAGCATGGTGAATTGTGAATGTCGGGAATCTATCATTGCAGAAACTTTACAAGTAAAACTGGGAAAGAAAAAAGATAGTGTAATTCTTTTCATCTCATATATGACTAATGATGGCATTAAATGTTGGATGGATATTATGTTGTTCATATTCTTACAGGTTAACCCTACATTGATTTAAATGCTGCTGCTTTCTAATTAGTCACTCAATCTCTAATTCTAGTTTGAAGTTGAGAAATCAAGACTGTATCAGTGATTTGACAGCAGACCTATATTGTAGTCTAAGATAAGATATGCATATGATGAAGTTGTTATTATAAACTCATTATATAATTATTCTTCAGTTCACTAGAAACAGAAAAAATATGGTAAGTCAAAAACCAGTTTTTTTCATGCCCAGAGTAAGCAAATTTCAGAATCTCCCCAAAGCTAAACCACTTTGAAGAACATAACTCATCTCAAGTGGAAATAATTTTAAAGAAAGTAATAACAATGAAATCTAACTGTTTTATTAATGGGCACTTAAGTTTAAAAACGTTCATGAAATGATTTGGCAAGCTTAATTTTAATTACAAACAGTTCATTTATGAAGATTTATTGTCTTACATAAAAGTGGTCTTATTGCCCTATAGAAAAATGGATAGGCTAAAATTTGCTTTTAGTTAGAGAATCTCAATCCTACTTTTATTCTCTTTAAGTTATAATAGTATTAGCTTTTATATTGAAACAGTTGAGTTTTTCTAAGCAGTTCAGATAATTAATAAGCTGTGGGATTTTAGTGCTTGCACCTCAGTGGCAAAAATGTATTCCCAAACCTAATTACTTAGGCTAAACCTGCGTTTATTGCCAAATATTTTGTTATTTAATTTTTCTTACTGTTGATTATTTTTGTCACTACTACAAAGCAGGTCTCACGTATAAATATTTTCTTTTCAAGTTCAGTGGCAGGTTTCCATTGCAGCTCTATTCACAATAGCAAAATATGGAATAAACCTAAGTATCCATCAGCAGATGAATGGATAAAGAAAATGTGGTATACATACACAATAGAATACTATTTGGCCATAAAAAAGAATCATGTCATTTTCAGCAATATGGACAGAACTGGAAGTCATTATGCTAAGTGAAATAAGCCAGACACAGAGAGACAAATATCATATGTTCTTACTCATATGTGGGAGCTAAAAAGGTTGATCTCATAAAGGGGAAAGTAGAATGATAGATACTAGAGACTTACAAGAGTGAGGGGATAAGAAGGGGTAGTAGGTTAATTGGCACAAACACACAGTGAGATAAAAGGTAGAAATTCTATTGTTCAACTGCAGAGTGGAGTGACTATAGTTAATAACAATGTATTGTATATTTCAAAGTAGCTAGAAGAGAGGACTTGAACAGTTCCCAACACATAGAAATGATACATATTCAGAGTGATGGACACCTCACATGTATGGACTCATACGATGGGGCAAATCTGATCTAAGTGCATTCAAAGTCCAATTTCAAAATGATTAACTTCAAAATTAAAGTTGACTGAAGGGGAAATTTAAACTGGATTAAATAATGTGCCTCATGACTGTACTGGCCTACTGGCCAAATGCAAATATTTAAATTAAAATTGAATAAAACCAAAATGTTAGTTCTTCAGTTTAGTCGAACTAGCCATATTTTAAGTGTTCTACAACCACGTGTGGCTAGCGGCAACCACACTGGCCAGTGAAAATACAGAATACCTCCATCACTGCTGAAAGTTATGTTGAATAGCACTACTTAGAGTAGTGTTGTGAGGATAATAAATCATAAATACAGTGGCATAGTGGGAAAAAAATCTATTTCCTCGGCTGAATACCGGTGGAATTTCTTTCTCTATTTTGTGTATGTGAAATACATACAAGAAACGAAATCAAAATGTTTATCCACATTCAGCTGACAAAGTGCTTGGGCCAGCTTCATACTTTTAAAATTCTGTTTGAATTTACTTTGGGGAAACATTCATGTTCCTAAAATGACCTTCATTTCGAGAAAAAGTTAGGGCATATTGGTACTGGGAAACCTGTTTTCT
The DNA here is from genome assembly GCA_963575035.1 of Avahi laniger. NCBI lineage: Eukaryota > Metazoa > Chordata > Mammalia > Primates > Indriidae > Avahi > Avahi laniger. The sequence goes on along the minus strand of CAUYSK010050585.1, from coordinate 48,149 downwards.
GGGACGAATGAGATTTTAATTTTTCAATCTACATATTTTACAGAATATTATAAGCTCATTCTCTTGACACTGGGCACAGGGGAAGAGAGGATGGCAGGCAGCACTTTGCAAGGTTGCCGTGCCAAGGGGATCTGCATGCATGTCTGCTTTTCAGTTTTCAGTCAGACCTTGAAAAGCCCGTCCAGGCAAGGCGGACATCAACGCTCTGGCATATTTGCAGTAGGAGAACCTCTTAAGTGATGGTTCTTCATTTCCTTTTCACTGGTGAAAGGAGATCAAGCTCATAAATAAGGGAGAAACAACAGGAAAATTATGTCATGTTTTTAATACAACATCTTAACAAACAGGTGTGTGCTTTTGCTTATGAGCCTGGGCATTAAGAGTTTGCAATTTGATTAATTTCGTATGAAATTAGAAATGGAATGAGTTCTGGGAAATATCCGTTTTTGTATATAGCATCAAAAAAATGGAATTAAATTCACTGTTCAGCACTAAACAGGTAGATAAATAAATCACACGTTCAGTTGATCATATATATATATATATATATAATGCAGGCTTTCAAAACAGTAGAATTCTTGATGAATGCAGAAACTTAAAAATATTTATATTTGTGCTTTCTGATAGTGTTAATAGAAGCAATGTATCCAGTCATTAATCATTATCACCATTATTAGACTTTTAATGAAGTGATGATCTCCTTCTTAGTGTGTAAAAATCATAGTAAAGCCATGGAGTGCTTTGAGGCTTACCAAATGTGAGTCTGAATGTTTTTTAAAAGAAGACATATTCTAACACTAAGAGACAGGACTGGAAAAGTGCTGAAGATGTGGCCCCAAAAAACTAATCATTGCCTCCCCTTTGAAAAACTAGTGACCTTCAAAAATCAAGGAAAGGTCAGAATATTTTTTTCTTATTTATTCATTTAAAAAAAACCATGTAACGTAAGATATCACCTATTATTTTTTTGAGGGGAAAATTATCCTAGATTTTTTTTCTTTCTCGTAACTGTCTTGACTATAAAGTAAGATGTAGTTGTAAGAATTTTGTAGGATACTATTCCTAGGGCTTGCTCATTCTTTTATTTCAGCAATATTTAGTGGTTGCCTCTGATGTGGCAGATATACCTTCAGGATCTTGGAATGCAATAGTGAAGGGAAAGAAAAGAAAAATAGAAAAATGATCGCTCATATCATGTACTTTGTAGTTTAGTGGGAGGAGATACATAATAACCAACGAAATATATGTTAGGTAAATGCTACGATGAAAAAATAAAGTAGGGTTCAGGGAATACAGAGATGGGCTTTTCCGACAATGCTGCATCTGACCCGGCTGTCAGGGATGCAGAACATGGCGGGAGAACCTCTGGCTGAGAATTACAGCTGAAAAGGGCCCAAAGTGGGAACACATTTGGCTGAAGGAGAATGAATGACATTCTTAATGGTGTCTGGTGAGCCTTAATTTCCATCTTCCAACTTGTTGAAAAAGCCTACAGAACTCCCGTAAAACTCCCACCATTATTTTTCATCTGTTCTTTTCCTTTGTTCCTCCTTTTCATCTTGCCTTTCTCAGCACGATACAGTGGAACCAGAGGCATTTATATTTGGCTTTTGGGGATAGAAGTGTGAGAACAAAGGGAAATACCAGAGAAAAAGGAAAAGTATTAGTCCAGTTAGTTTCGATTTCACTCTGGAGACCTGACTACTTTCTAAGTTTTAAATGATTTGGGGCAAGAGATAAGAACAGGCAGAAAATCTTGGTGGAATTATTACTGACCACAATTTCTACAGCACTGCTTGTACTGATGTCTTCACCCCCGTCCCCAAATGACCCTTCAGCCTTCCTGGTCAACACTCTCCTCTGACTCGATTAAGTCACTGCTTTCCGCCAATGTCTCATGCCAGCCCTTGCGATGGTGGACCCTCTTACATGTCTCTTGCATTGCCCTGTCCTTTCCGTTCACACTGCAGCCTCACTTTTTCAGGTTCTCACGCATCCTAGTTGTATTTTTTCCTGTGATTAATTTTTCTAAAGTGCCACTTGTGTTCAGGCCCCAATCTTCACAGCCACCAGCCTAACTCGTCACCATCCAACGTTCTGCATTGAGTTTTCTCCTCTTTTCTCTCCTTCTTCTACTGAGACACAAAATCTTATTGTTCTTTGCTCACACCACGCTTGCACTCACCTCTCGAATGGAAGAAAAAAGTTCTTGAAAACTGCTACTAACTGCAATTGCAGGAAGAAGATTTTCTATTACCCTCCATTATATCTTCACAACTGTTTGTGTATAATTAATGTAGGCTATTGATTTCTGTATGTTGAAGTTATGTTTTGCTATTTTATTCAATTATTTCTTTCTGGTATTTGTTTCATTGATTTTTCCTCAATTTTTCAGATAAATAATTATATCATCTGCAAACAGAGGTAGTTTTAGCTCTTTCTTTCTAAGCCATATGCCTCTAATTGCTTTCTTTGTCATACATCTCCAACATAATACCAAATCACAGTAAAAACAGTGGGCAGGACTGTCTTGTGCCAGGGGGGAATGTCTTTAATGTTTGTCTTTTAGGAAGATGCTGGCTAAATGCTGGCTTTTGGAGAATATGTAAATATATAAAAATATATATATATACACATATTATATATATATATATACACACACGGCATATACACACACATTCATGTTAAAGAAGTATTCATGAATTCCTATTTAATAGAAATGTCTTGTTAACATCTCTGGAGATGATCATATTGTTTTTCTCATTGGCTCTATTAATATGATGAATAATTCTGTTAGACTTTTTAAAGCTGAATTATCTTGTTTTTCTAGAAGAATCTCTACTTGTTCATGATGTAATATTATTTATATTGTACTGTTGGATTCTGTTTAGTGTTATTTTATTTGAGACTTTTGCATTAACACTCAGGTGATAGTGATATAAGTTGTTTTGCTTTTTTGTTTGTTTTGTTTAGTTTTGGGAACATCTTTGTAAGATTTGTCATTATTGAAATTACTTAATAAAAAGAATTTGGAAGTTTTCCTCTAGTTCTATACTAGGGAATAATTTAAATCAATTTCATTTTTTACCCATATTGTTATTCTAGCTTCCAAGAAGACATTTGTTAATATTTGTTACTTTAAATTTATTTAAACTGAGATGACAAGGACAGAAATGTAGACATGTGTCTTAAAGATTGGAAATAGTATGAGGCTCTAAAACTGAGTGATCTAAAAACAGTGAATTCTGTCATTGTACTTCACTACCTGTGCTAACTTGAGCAAATTGCTTAAGTTTCTGAAGTCTTTGATTACTCACTAGCAAATGGGAGTTATAATACTTAACAACTGTATTTATAGTGATAAATTAACTTTTTTTCCTATTGTTTAACACACAGATGTAGAAATTATTGTTATGTATCTCCAATTCCCAATTTCAGGTTCATTTCATCTATAAAAAGTTGAAGAGAGATTAGGAACAAAAATGAAAATAAATGGAATAGACACTTTGGCGAATTAAGTCTCCTTCTTCAATATTAAATTCCTTCTACTTTCAGATATGGAGCGCTTAGTATTAATGAAACAGGTGATCAGAAAGTCCAAGTTGAGGATAAGGAAGCATAGCTTTCAGTAGAAAAAGTTATTTCCCAAGGTCCTGAGAAACATACAAAATGCAAGTTTTCACAGGGCATACAGTCAACTTCCGCACACCAAAAATAAGATTAAAGACCATGATCCTGTCAAGGGGGGGAGTCAGTTTCTCAAATGGAATTTTAAAATACAGATTCTCTGCAATGTGTACTGGCAGACCTGGTATTATTAAAGGTCGTCAGGATCTGATTTCTTAAAGCTGCAGTGTTGGCAGCTTTATCATGAGCCCTGACCTTTCAGGTATATCTGCTGCAGGACTTTTATTAAAATCCTGTTCATTTTACTCATGTCAGAAAAGAAAGGCTGAGGCTTCTAGAAGGTTAATGGGCTCTGGGAGAAGCGTTCTTTTAGACATTTTGGTGTTCAGTTTATAAACCATCCAGTGCATTCCCTGATGAAACAGCACCAATCCTGCTTAGATTTTAAGCTCTTAAGTTAAATTTTATTGTATTCTTGAAGTTATAGGTCAAATACTCAGAAATCATAGCCGCATTGGGAAACTGTCCTAGCAATATTAATACATTGTGATTTTGCTCAAATATAAAACTACATACTGAATAATGTCCTATATTGTAATTATAAAACAAAATATTGAAAACCACAAAATACTATATAATTCAATAGAAAAGAAGAAAGTTTTTATGTCTATTTATAAAATGAGAGGAAGGCATAGTCCTGGCTGAACACATAGTTAACTTAAATTAGACATCCTATTACAAAATAAATAAAATCTAAGATTGGAAAACCAACAAAAAAAAATCACAAAAGAAAAATAATTCCATGTTTGAATTAGAAATGTATGGCATGGGAACATATTTTAACAAGTGTAAACTAAGGTAAGATTAAAAAAAGAGTCAGTGCTTAGCATATGTGGGCAGGAGCCATTTATTAAATTAATAGATGAAAGAACACATCAAAAATTCACAAATCTTTTGTTGATATAAAATTATAGGTCTAATCCAAGTACAAATGCTTTGAGTTATAGAATTTATTAAATTTATTTTTGTCCCAGTGTTATAAATCAGTTGTCATAAATAACAAATAAGAGACCATGGTGTCCCTGTTTGTTTCACAAATTAATATAAATTTTAACTTTTCTAAAATAGATACGCACAAAGAATAGATTTCGTAAAGGATTCATAATGAAACCTAGCATCATTTAGTCTTACTTCCACCTATCATTTTAAAGCACATCCAAGGGCTTTTCACAATTCTTTCTTTAATTATCAAAATTACTCTCTCAATTCTAGATCTTGTCAGTGAGAACCAAAGAATTATTTTCAGGTTCACTTAAACTAGTGATATTGGACAAGTCACTTAAATAATATGAATCTAGGTTTACTCTTCTGTAAAATGAGGGCTATAATGCCTAATTCACATGGCTAGTTGTGAGAACTGAACATGGTAATTTATAGAATTATTAAGTGCTTCCTGTAAACCAAGCCCTGTGCAAGGATCTAGGAAGACAAAATGAGTAAAACCATTTCCTGCCTCAAGAAGTTTGCATTCTAAAGGGGAGACCACACATCAGTAAAGCAACAGCTGCAAAATCATGAGAAAAGCATCCCAACAGTAACTCTACACTTTACTCTCTGAGACAGAAGAGGTGCTGGGGGGCGGGAATGGGGCGATATCTCTGATTTTTCTTGAGGTACCAGGACTGGGAAAGAGATTACTGTTTGGAGTTTTGACAATAAAGAGAAGTTTGCCAGGAGAAAAACAGTGTTGGGATAAATAGGAAACCATAAGACCTACAGAACATGTCATGTTTGGGACAAGGGACATATTTCACATGGCTGAGGAGCAGGCTTTGCCATCAAGGGAGTGAGAGAAGAGAGTGCACAGCATGTCCACATTCCATTTCTCCCTTTTTCTACTTCCTCGCTTCCATTACTTCTTCCTTTCCTCCCTCCCTCGCTCCCCTCCTCCTTTCCTTCCTTCCTTTTCTCTCTCCCTCCCTTTCTATTCTTTTTCTTATTTTTCCTAGTTCCTCTGCTTTCTTTTCTTCCTTGTCTTTTTCCTTCTTTCCTCTCTTTCCTTTCTCTCCTTCCTTCCCATTCTTCTATACGTCATTTCCTCCTTACTTTCTGTCCTCATTGTGTGAGATTTCTTGCCTTCCCATACCTCAGGCCTTATGCTAGGAAGATCTGATCCTCACCGTGACCTAGCTAATAGCAATTAGCTATATATTAGGTTAAATCAAAATGCAAATTCCACACGCAAATTACGTTTAATAACACATCTAATTAGCAGGTACAACTGCCTTTTGCAAAATGTAGCACTGACTTCTCTTCATCCTATGTAAATGTTAAAATGTTTTCTCATTATCCCTTCTTATTTGTACTATACTAGGCTGATATACAGAAAAAAAATTTGAGCTGCTTGATTTGAAACTGTACTTTTAATTACATTTAAAGAAAATCCTCGAGTGGTTTTAGAAATAATTTACTAACAATATATATTATCTAAGGGTAAACATAATTCTCTCTCTATATATATTATCTAAAGGTCATTCCTGGTCTGTAAAACCAGCATCAAATCTCTAATTGCAGTAACAGTAGAATCATAAAATGTGGGCCTGTTTATACTCTGTCAAGGTTGGGTACCTTTTGATATTAAAAATGATTTATCTAGAATACTATCTGAATCTACTGAAAAATTAGGGTAGGTCATAGCCAGGACACGGACAGAGACAGATCAAATATCTATCATCCATCTATCTACCTACCATCTATCTACCAATCTACCTGGTGTGTGTGTCCAAATAAAGATAGTGCTGTGTAGTCCTTTCTTAGTGTTAGCCTCTAACATTTGTATTCAAAAATCTATCTCAAAACATTTCATGTCATTTCATTATTTTCCATGCCCCAATTTGACCACTGCCTTAGTCTGTTTTTGCTGCTGTAACAGCATATTTGAGACTGGGTAATTTATAATAAACAGAAATTTATTGGCTCGCAGTTCTGCAGGACTGGAAGTCCAAGATCAAGGGGCCAGAATCTGGCAAAGGCCTTTTTTTGCTACTTCGTCCCACAGCAAAAGATAAAAGGGCAAGAGAGGGAGAGGCCATCGGACTTGCCCTTTTATAAAGGAACTAATCCCACCAATGAGGATGGAGCCCTCATAGCCAAATCACATTTTAGAGGCCCCACCTGTTAATACTGTTATAATGGCAAGTAAATTTTAACATGAGTTTGGGAATGGACAAACATTCAAACCATAGCAACCACTCTGTAGGAATGTGATAGATTCTGATCCTGGGGTGTTAGAGAGTGGGATTTGGATGGGGGTGGGCAAGAGGGTGGTGGAGTGAGGATGGGCACAGTCTGTGGAGTCACAAGGCACAGGTTTCAGTCCTGTGTCTACAACGTTCTGGCCTTATGACCTTGAGAAAGTTTTCTCTGGGCCTTAGTTGTGCTGTGACTCACACTTTTCTCCCATTCTCAGCTTCAGCCTGGTGAGTCAAGACAGGTGGGGACTCAGGTGTACTCACCATCAAATTGGTATTAACTGAACAACACCTAAGTGCACATACAGTAATAACATTCACTGGGTGTCGGGCAGGTGGGAGCGTGGAGGAGGGGATGGGTACACACACCTAAGGGTGCAGTGTGCACCGTCCGGGGGATGGACACGCTTGAAGCTCTGACTCTGGTGGAGCAAGGGCAATACACACAACCTAAACATTTGTACCCCCATCATATGCTGAAATAAGAAAAATTTAAGAGTATAAAATAAAATGAAAAGACAGGTAGGGAGTTTGAATCAAAGACATAGTGATGAAATGAGTAGTAGAACAGCTGTTGCCATTGCTATATTCTCTGAAATTTGTGAAATTTGGTTCCTTAAGCATATATTCTATGTCAACAGGCTGCTATTAGTGGCATCAAAAAAAAAAGTGAAAATATGGTTCGTTTTACTCAAGAAATGCATAGTCTTGTTAAGAAAGCTACAAAAAAAAAAAAATTCTCAAAGAATTGTACCCTTTTGGTATCACAGAGACTCCATGGCTCCAGGGTTTTGTTTCTCTTCAGACGTTTAATTGAATTCTGCTTAATGTAAGGTGGCATTCATCCAGACTTGTTTTTTACCTCAGTAAAGGACCTGCTCATTGACTACTCCTTCAACATAGATGGTGGAAGAAACAGAGTATTGCGGCTAAGGGAAGTGTATTAGCAAAGGTAAAGAGTAAGGAGCAAACAAGGCTTGGTCAAAGGAGGGTAGCGTCTGGCCTGGGTTAATGTGGAGTTAAGGGTCAACAGAGGTGGGAATGCAGACCTGCTGATGCTGAGTGGTATGCTAGCACTGGGAATATAAAGCCATTGAAAATGGCATTCCAATAATGGAGGTGACAGATAAATATATAGAAAATTATAACATAAGTGAGAGATCAAATTTGGCAAAGTGTTATGGAGCATGTTCATATAAGAATAGTAAAAGTTATGGTAAGATAAGCAATTTTCGTTTAAGGAGCATATTAAAATGAAAATAAAGATTTTTGAATTTAATCTAAGGCATTGAAGTTTGTAGATTTTCACACAGAAAAAGGTTAAGATAAATGGAGTCACAAAGACTGATCTGATGAATATGGCTAGATTGGAAGGTGTCTGAGTTTGCTGTTGCTGTGTAACAAATTTCACAAACTCAGCAGCTTAAAACAACTCAAATTTATTATTTCACAGGTGTAGAGGTTATGAGTGTACATGGGCTTGGCTGGGTTCTCTGCTGAGTGTATCACAGCCCAAAATCACAGTTGGTTGGATTGGGCTTTTATCTGAAGGCACTGAGGAAAGAATCTACTTGTAAGCTAATTCAGGTTGTTGAAAAAATTCAGTTCTTTGTGGCTATAGCATTGAGGATGTTTCCTTGCTGGAAGTGAGGCAGGGCCACTTTCTCTCCTAGAGACTTCCCACGTCCCTTCTCATACAGACCTCTCCAATTTCATGCCAGCAATGGCAAGTCGAGTTCTCACGTTTTGTGACTTTCTCTTCTGCCGTCGGCAGGAAAAAGTTCTCTGCTTCTAAGGAGTCATCTGATTACATTAGGCCCATGTGGATAATCTTAAAGTCAGTTGTGCAATATAATATTATGTAACCTGATTATGGGAATGAGATCTTATACTCACAGGTTCCGGGGATCAGGACAGGATACCTTGCTTAAGGGCTTTTTTGGAAATGCTGCTTATCATAAAGGGATGGGGATTGTACTAGACAAAGCTGTGTTCTCAAAGTGCTGACTACGGGAAAAAAATAGGTGCATGCAAAATCAATTAGATATAGAGTAATGTGATTGGCTGACAAATCGAATATTGAGGAATCAAAGGTACAGAGGAACAAAGAATGTTTGCAGTTTTAAGCATGAATCCCCAACACAATTTTAGAGTTGAAAACAAAAGTGCCAAGTCCCTTGGGGTAGGGAGAAAGAGTTCTGCTAATATTCTTAGTTCTATTCGAAGAATCAGATTTTTCCCCTCATTTTAAATCAAATCTTCTAGATGGCTATATCTCTATCTTTTAAACCTTAAACAAATACTTTCCTTGCATAAAGCTTTATTATCTATGTCTTTAACCTGAGACTTCCTGGAGAAATTGCATTACTTCATTTGATTTCTCCAATTCATGAAGTATGGGCTCTCTTCCACTTTTAACAAGATGATATTATATAGTCTAGTTCCCAGAGAAGATCAGCTCTGACCTGCCAGAATAATCATCATAGTCAATCACAGAAGTCACGGCAAAGACAGGTTGGTTGTAGTTTCTCCACCTTGGCAGATTTGCACAGTTGAGGCCTCATGCTAGATGAGAGGAGAACATCACTCACAGCCATTCTGAGAAGTCATGGAATGCATGAGATGATCCCTCAGCCATGCCTTTGCATTTTATGTTCACATTTCTCTTTGAAAGAAATAGGCTGGTTACAGACAGACTGCAAATGTCTATTGCATTTTGCACTTTGCTAAGATTCCTTCTTGCAGATAATTTAGATAGCCAGAGAAGATACATTCACGTTTGGTGTGTTACACTTTCAATAGGTATATGAGTATTTCACACATTAAATGATTTTTCTTACCTGTCCATTAAGATTCTCTGCTTTGCTAAAACCAAATGAAAAGTGCCTTTGGTTAAAGAAATTTCTGGTTCATTAGCTTCTTATTGCATTTTAACATATTAGTATTTTCATGATTTAGCACTATTTGCAAAAAGATGCTTAGGTTTCTACTTTATTTAAAAGAATACATTATCAAGGCTTTATATATATTATATATATATAAAAATTATATAAATGATAATAGAAGAAAATAACAATAGATTAAAATAAAAATTTACCCAATATAGCAGAAACAATGCCAACCATGAAGAAATAGAGAGCCAAACAATAAATTAAAAAAAAAAATTTTAACTTTGTTTTTATCAACTATAAATTTTCATAAATATAAACTGTCATGTGATATGCTAGACTGAGTTATTTCATGACACCTCTTCCTGTCCTCCCTATTATGTTATCTTATGTGTATGCATATGTATATGAATGAAATACAAAGGCATTTCCTCTGTCATTAGAACATTTTATATTTAGCATCATATATATCATTTAAGAGAAAATCAAGAACCAATATTTTTATCAATTTCTAGCTATATACTTGTTCAGTATTTCTAGTAAGATTTTCTGATATTAAGCAATGGTGATGCATAAATACATATAATTGGTGTGTTTTTGATTAGGATTGATTAATGCTTAGGCAGCATCCAACTCTAATGCAAGAAGAATATCTTGTAATGCTCTAGATTCTTATGCAGACAGATAATCTAGCGGAAAACTTACTGTTAAAATATAAAGAGACAATCTCGTTGTTAATTTTAAATTTAATTTGGAATGCATTTGATTCTTTTTTTTTTTCTTTCTTTCTTTTTTTTTTTTTTATAATTCAGAGTCTCATTCTGTCACCCAGGCTAGAGTACTGTGGAGTCAGTCTAGCTTACGGCAACCTCAAACTCCTGGGCTCAAGCGATCCTCCTGCCTCAGCCTCCCACGTAGCAGGGACTACAGGCACGCACCACCACATCCACCTAATTTTTTCTGTTTTTAGTAGAAACGGGGTCTCACTCTTGCTCAGGCTGGTCTCAAACTCCTGACCTCAAGCAATCCTCCCACTTCAGCCTCCCAGAGTACTAGGATTACAGGCATGAGCCCCCATGCCCGGCCACAATTGATTCTAATCTAGCATTCTGCAGATAATTTCTCTAAAACACGTTTAACAAATAAAAACTGCAAAAATGAAGAGAGATTATTTGCCTCTTCAGAAACAGAGAGAAGATGAGGAAATAGAAATATATTTTTCATTTGCAGGTCACCAACATTAATTTAATTTTTAAACAGTTATATTATTGAATTCTAACGTCATTTAATGGCAAAGGGCATTGATTTAAATCCGACATATTATAAATTGTTACCTTCTTATTTTTTAAGAGCTATGCATAATTCATAGACAAATTGAGAGAACCTACAACATAAGAATTTGCCTTTTTTAAAAAATTATTTTTATGTTAAAAGCACTTTATCATATTTGAGTAGTGGGGAATTTTTTTATAATAAAAATTGAATTAATTATGACTTTCTTGATGCTTGTTGTATTTACAATTTAATTTCAATAATGTCTCATAATGTAATATTGCAAAATATTAGGAAAAGAAAAAATGTAAAGAAGGTAATAAAAATTGTCCCAAATACTATCACCTTAAATACAGTAGTCACTATAAACATTTTGGTATTTTTTTATACTCTTTTTTCCTAAGTATTCCTTAAACAAATACATTTTATATATATAATCATACATACATGTATGAAAATATATACGTTCACATGTAGAAGAACACATGCACAGGAACACACAAGTGAAAGCTACTGACACATGGATTTTCCAAAATTTTTTTGAAATTTGTTCACTTGGTTCTATCTACTGGTGTCATTATGGTCAAAATAACGAGCATCCTTTTTCTGGTCCACAGCCAAATCTGTCTCTTCTGGAATGTCTTCTTCACATAGGAATCATAGTGATTTTTAAAAATAAAAACCTAGTTGCACCACTTTCCTTCTTACACGCCTTTACCTGACTTTCTCCTGCACTTAGGAGACAGAGGGAAATCCTGCCGTAGCCCACAAAGCTCTGTGAGACGTGGTCATCGCCACCCTGTTCTCCTCTTTGATCCATCTTGTGTAGTCATACTGACCTTGCTTTTCTCATAAGACACACCTTAAAGTCCTTTAATCTAACATACTGCCTCTTTTACGTAGAATATATAAGATTTATCTTATATTACAATTAAAGTCTAGAGAAAATATAACATTTTAAGCTTTGTCCATAGCTGATCATGTCCTCGTCATAAGCCCCCACCAGTTGGTGTGTAGAGTAAGAATTTAACTAAAAAAAAAATCACTACACATTAAAGCTTAATCTAATTCAATAATTTAAACAGTTTCTTGAAGTAGTGTTCTTGGGAAAAATTGTGTTCTCATCTCATTTTAAGGAAGATAATTACACTAGTTAGATTTGCCCACGGTCATGGCTGTAAACTGTGGCAGTCCTGAATATATAGAGATTCTCAGATCTCTAACTTTTTAAACCTCAATCTACTGCTGATTCCATCACTGATAGCACAGACAAATTAAAATTCCTTACTTATGGTCCCAGATAATCCCCAAACATTATTTCAGACCAGTAAAATAAACGGCAACCCTTTTGAGGAATACACTTAAGTAGCAGGACCGTCCTAGCTAAGAGCAGGAAGAAATGGATTCTATTTCATTTCATTTCATTTCAATGAAAACTGTAACATGAACAATGGCCTAAGTGCATAAGAAGAATTATAAAGGCCGTCAACAGGAGGCAGAGTGCTGCCTTGGAATCCAGAAAACAAGACAGATAAAAAAACAAAACTCAAAAATCAAACAGTGTTTATGAAGAGAGAGAGAGAGAGAAAGGGGGGAGGGGAGAGAGAGAGAGAATGAGAGAGAGAGAGAGAGAGAGATACAAGTAGAGAGACATCAAGACACAGCAAGCGTATCTCGCTCTGATGGTTGCCTACCCGACATCCTCGGGACTGCTCTAGGTGGTGGGTAGTTTATCCGACTCTCCAGAATTCAAATAAAATACATACTACAACCACTCAGATCCTTTGTTCCGCTTACTAGGTTTAATTTTAAATATATTACACTAAGATAAAAAGCACAAAGATGGAAAGACGCACTGCCGTCTGCTAATGATAGTTTTTAAGCATCATTCCTAAAGCAGGAGGAGGGCACCTGTCCCAGGTGAGAGGACCGATCCGGTTAGTGTCCTGCTAGTCATCCTGTACCTGGACTCACTTTCATACCTGTGCTTTCCTCCTGCACTTGCTCACTCCTGGATTGGCTTTTTTTTTTTCTGGCTCTTTCTCCATAATTCCTCTTTTGTTGTTGGGATGGAGTTTTTGAGAAACATTTATTGTTAAATAATCTATGCATAGCTACCCCTTTGGAGAACCTGTAATGTAATTTTAACTAACTAACAAATTAAATTTACTGGTTTTAACTTAACTTTTAGGGATTAAGGGTAATAATGCTATTGATAGTAAACATGAAAAGAAATTAGACTAAAAGAAATAAGTCATGAGATTTCTAAAGCAAACAAATTCTTTCTTATACAAAACACTAAAGAATATATTGTAAGATTTTGAATTTTCTAGCTATGTTAATAAATGTTTTTACTGATTTTCATTTTTTGAGGATAATTGTACATACAGAAAGTTATTTTAAACCTGTGCCAAGCCCTGGCATCGTGTTTGATCCTGTGTTGGGTTCTGTTTTCTTGATCTTTTGTGCTCTCAAATTGCCACTGACTTTGGCCAGTTGTTGCACTGCTTTTCCTCGCTGGGGAATGATAAGGTTAATGACTGATATGTTTTCCCAACCATGTTCCTAATCTAGCAGTTCTGCCCTTTAAAGTGTGGAATAGATTCACTACTGACACATAAATAATAATTTCTCAGGGACCTTCAAAAAGGTGATTGATGTCCTTGCCTTTGGGTGTCTTTTCTTTTAAGTGACTGATGGGAACAAAACCAAGACCATACAAAAACCTTTTTACTGGGAATAGAAAATGTGAATGGTACATGGGAGAATGAGACCCAAAGACGAATAAAAACAAACAATAATGAGGAATGAGTGGCAAACAAATGTAGCCAGGAAATCGCTGCTTCTTGGAGGAGATGATATTCCTGGAGCAGAATCACAGCCAGTTGCTTTGCTAACAAACATCTGCAGTGTTTGTTTGAACCGTGTATTTGGGTTACAGCCTTTTAAGAGCTTTAGGACTGGTGGACCTAATATTGCATATTAAAGGGAACATGAAGCCACAAACATGTCTCTACACTTAGTTACATCTCCGGGGAATAGACAGAGATTAATGCTTAAAATATTTCCATGTGATGAAATATGAGAATTCAAAAAGAGCTAAAAAGAACCTTATGAATTCGTGTGGAACCTTGAGGCCTAGAGAATGTAAGAGATGTCTCTAATGTCACTCAGCTGAAAACAAAACCAAAAACAACAAACAGACAAACAAAACGGGACAGATGTAATTGATTGCCTAAGGAAACAGATAAACTAAATAGTGACTAGAGTAGTTGGGAAATGAAAAAAACTTGTCCAACTAAATATCAAAGGTAACCACGAAAAATAATCTATGGAAAAGTTAGAAAGCTGTTTCTTAATTTTTATTACTATAAATGTATTTATCTCTTCCCTCAAAACATTCGTACAGAATTTAGCAAAAAAGTCACCTTCTGAAATTTAAATTTCATCATACCAAACACATCTATCATATGACTTATTCTGAACTTACATTGCTGATAAATCTATAATACGTCCTAATCAAATCACATGACCTGGGTGTCTGCAGAGCTATTCTGTACATCATGTTTGCGACTTGGAAAAATTGTGTTTTCAGTGAGTCATAAAACTCCCACACAGCCCCATCACCACCCCCGTGACCACCAACAAGAACAAAAATATAGGCGACGGGTGGGAAAAAGGGACCCGGTAAGAACTTTTTATTTGTCCGGCATTGCCAGGGGAGAGGGGTTCATGAAACACAAATGCGGTGGGACAAAAATAATTATCTGTAATCTGTAAGTGCCAGAATAAAATATTATTTAAAAATATTGAAATGGCTTTGCTTTCTGTCTAGAGAATAATTTATTATTGTTTTTTATTTCAAAGTATTATGGGGGTACAAATATTTTTGGTTACGTGGATCAATTTTATAATGCTTCAGTCATGGTTAAAAGTGTGCCCATCACCCAGATAGTGCTCATCTCATCGTACCAGTAGGTGGGTTTTCGCCTGTGCCCCCCTCCCCACGATCCCCGTTGCCTCTTGATTTCCATTGAGTTTTACTTCCTTCCATGCACATGAGTGCTCATCAGTTAGTCCCAATTTAATAGTGAGTACATGCGGTGTTTGTTTTTCCCTTCTTTAGATACTTCTCTTAGGATAATTTGTTATTAATTCAGATTCCGTGTCTGCCGGTGAAAGCATCACAGTAAGTCTGTAGTGTAAGAATGTTTGGTAGGAGTTTGAATTTGAAAAGAGGCGCTGAGAATGAAAATGAATACGGGGAATTCTCTGAAGCAAAAGAAAATAAAAGTCAATTGGCCCATAGGGTTAGCAGACCGAGTTTAGCAGGAAGGACTTTTAGGAAAGGCTCTGTGCAAGCCAGTGTGGTAAGACAGGACTCGGCTTATACCTGCAAGGCTAATGTCTCTCCCTCTCCAGGCTATAGCAGCTCTCAAGTTCCCTACCCAGGTCACAATATTAGATTCTGACTTTTTAATAGGAAGAATAATTGCCAATGTCCACAATGGACAAACTTTAAACCCTTCCTGATATATGGAAAACCTCTGAGGTTTTTCCCAGGTTTATTGAGGTATGACTGACAAAAATTGCATATACTTAAGAGGTATCATGTGATGATTTGATATACATAAACATTGTGAAATGATTACAAGAAAGCTAATTAATGCATCCATCACTTCACATAGTTACTCTTTGTGTGTGTGGGGGGTGGTGAGAACACTCATGATCTACCCTTTTAGTAAATTCCAAGCGTATAATATACTATTATTAACTGTAGTCACCATGCTGTACATTAGATCTCTATCTTTTAATGATAAGTTTGTGTACCCTTTGACAAACATCTCCCCATTTTCCACACCCCTTGACCCATAGACCCCCATCCATCTACTCTCTGTTTCCATGAGTTTGACTTTTTTAGACTTCACATATAAGTGAGGTCATACAGTATTTATCTTTCAGGGTCTAGCTAATGTCATGCAGCATAATGTCTTACAGGTGTATCGATGTGTCACAAATGGCAGTTTTCCTTATTTTTTAAAGGCTGAGTTACACATATATGTAGTTTTCTTTCATATATGTAACATTTTTTTAATCCATTCACCCATCGACTGACACTCAAGTTATTTCCATATCTTGGCCATTACGAATAATGCCGCAATGAACATGAGAGTGAAGATATCTCTTTGACATATGATTTCATTTCCTTTGGATATATAACTGGGGGTGGAATTGGCAGAAAATAGTTCTATTTTCAATCTTATGAGGACCTTTCATACTATATTCCATAATAGGTGTACCAGTTTACATTCTCATCAAAAGTGTACAAAGGTTCCCTTTTCTCTACGTCCTGGCCAACACTTATTACCTTTTATTTTCTTGATAATAGCTCTCCTAACAGGTGTGAGGTGACATCTCATTATGCCTTTGATTTACATTTCCCTGCTAGTTGATGATGTTAGCACTTTTTTCTTATACCTGTTTTGGCCATTTCTGAGTCATTTTTGGGAACAAGTCTATTCAGGTCCTTTGTACATTTTTAAGGTGGGTTATTTGGTGGTTTGTTGGTGGTGTTATTGAGTTGTATGAGTTCCTTACATATTTTGGATACTAATGCCGTATCAGATATATATTTGACAGATATTTTCTCTCACTTTGATTTTCTTTTCATTTTGTTATTTCTTTTGTTGTGCAAAGACCTTTTAATTTGATCTAGTCTTACTTGTTTAATTTTGCTTTTGTTGCCTGTGCTTTGGATGTCATATCCAAAAAATATATAATTGCCAATACCAATGTCAGAAAGCTTTTCCCCTTTGTTTTCTTCTAAGAATTCTACAGTTTTAGGCCCTAAGTTTAGGGCTTTAATTCATTTTGAGTTGACTATCGTGTATGGTGTAAGACAAAAATCCGATTTTATTCTTTTGTATGCAGACATCCAGTTTCCCCAAGTATACCTTCCCATTGAGTATTCTTGGAGCCCTTGTAAACCATTAGTTGACCGTATATGTGTTGGGTGGGTTTATTTCTTCACTTTCTATTATCTTTCCTTGGTCTATATGTCTGTTTCAATGCTAGGACCATACTGTTTTGATTACTATAGCTTTGTAATATAATTTGAAATCAGAAAGTATGATGCCTTCAGCTTTGTTCTTTGTTCTCAAGATTGCCTAGTTATTCAGAGTCTTTTGTAGTTTCATATAAAATTTAGCTTACTATTTTGTTTCTAAATTATAACTTTAAAAATTTCTGTAAGAAATGCCATTGGAATCTTGATAGCGATTGCACTGAATCTGTAGAATGCTTTGGGTAGTAGAAAAATTTTAACATTATTAATTCTTCCAATCCATAAATAGGGGATCTTTCCATTTATCTGAGTCTTCTTCATTTTCTTTCATCAACGTTTGATAGTTTTCACTATACAGATCTTTTACCATCTTGGCTAAACTTATTCCTATTTTATTCTTTTTGATGCTATAGTAAATTGGATTGTTTTCTTAATTTATCTTTCAGACAGGATATAGGAATGCTACTCAATGTGTGTACTGATTTGGAAACTGTACTGTATATGTTTATTATTTCTAATAGTTTTATTTTTCTGGTGGAGTCTTAGAGGTTTTCTATATAAGATCATGTCATCTGCAAACAGAAACAATTGAACTTCTTTCTGATTTCTATACCTTTTATTTATTTTCTTGCCTAATTGCTCTGTCCAAGACTTCTAGTATTTTGTAGAATAGAAGTGGCAACAGTGCATATCTTGTTTGTTCCTGATCTTAGAAGAAAAGCTTTTAGTTTTTCACCACTGAGTA
Organism: Avahi laniger; assembly: GCA_963575035.1. Taxonomy (NCBI): domain Eukaryota; kingdom Metazoa; phylum Chordata; class Mammalia; order Primates; family Indriidae; genus Avahi; species Avahi laniger. Next base: position 30,302 of record CAUYSK010050585.1, on the reverse strand, counting down.
TGATGTTAGCTATGGCCTTTATTGTACTGAGATATATTTCCTTTATATCTAATTTGTTGAGAGTTTTTATCATGAAAAGGTATTGAATTTTCTCAAATTCTTTTTTTGTGTTTGTTGAGATAATTGTATGATTTTTATACATCACTCTGTAAATGCAGTATATCACATTGATTGAGTTTGCATATGTTGACCCATCCTTGCATCCCAGGGATAAATCTTACTTGAACATCCTTCTAATGTGCTGTTGAATTAAGTTTTGTAGTCATTTACTATTTTTGCATTTATGTTCATCAGGGATATTAGCCTACAATTCTCATCTTGTAATGTCTTTGGCTTTGGTGTCAGTGTAATTCGTACCCAATAAAATGAGCGTGAAAGTGTTCTGTCTTCTCTAATTTTTTTTGAAAGTGCTTGAGAAAGATTGGTAGTAATTTTTCTTTAAATGTTTGGTGGAATTCATCAGTGAAGTGATATGAATTTGGGCTTTTCTTTGTTGGGAGATTTATTATTATTATTATTGATTCAATCTTTTTAGTTGTTATTTTCTCATTTTTCAGGATTCAAATTTTCTGGTTTTTCAGAATTCATTCTTGACACACTGTATACTTCCAGGAATTTATCCATTTCACCTAGGTTAACTAATTGGTCGGTGGATAATTTTTATAGTGGTCTCTTATGATTCTTTGTATTTCTGTGGTAGCAGGTATAACATCTTCTTTTTTATTTTTAATTTTATATATTTGAGTCTTATCTCTTTTTTCTTAGTTAGTCTAGCTAGAGGCCTGTCAGTTTTATCTTTTCAAAAGTCAACTTTTAGTTTGACAGCATGAATAGTACATAAAATTTTGAGCATGAATTGTGAAACACAGTCAATTCTCCTCATTTCACAATGGTGAAAACATTGAGGTAGGTGCTGAAAATATGTCTAACAATGAGGACCAATTCCTGGCAAGCTCTGTCCCTACCAGGTCAAATTATTCATCTCTAATGAGAATTCATTATTAGAGTTGTGGGATGGAGAGAGAGGTGTAACATGATATACTATGTATAGTCACTGGATAAATATGAATAAAGCATTTTCAGAGGCAGCAGAAGTCATGAATTCTGGTTTTTCTATTCTAGCAAAATATGGATAGGGTCAACGGAATGGTCATAATTGCCAAAGAAAATACTTTTACAAGAATTTTTGTTCTCAGGTACCAAATCCAATTTTCAAAACTCTTCCTATGGATTTGTTTTCATTAGTTTTGGAATGTTTCTGTGTCTTTTGCCTAGGAAAATATCTCCATCAATGTATTATGTGGTTAATTTTGAATATATTTAATATATGGACCAATACATTTTTCATGGAAGAATATTTTATTTCTTATATCATGGAGTAGAAATATAGTTACCATAGCAGAGTTTACAAGCAAAACAAGTTGATGAGTTTATATTTATAAGCATTCCTATCAAATGGCACAGTTTACAAAAACAAAATTCTTTCACTTGATCCTAACGACTACTCACTTCACGCTGTGTAAAATGTCAATTTTCTTATATTGAAAATTTGTAGCTATTTCTCTTAATTTTATTCTATTACACAAACCAGTGTAACACCAAAATTCTGTAGTCATATTTGACTGGAGTTTATGCTGCACAAACAAATTTGTTTGCCATGAGCCCCAAAGTGTGCATTGAAATTAAGACATCACAGTAACAAGTGACGCTGGAAGTAGGACTCACTCTGTGGATGAATAATAAACATCTCAGGAGTCATGAATTTATGCTTTCACAATGTTTTATAATTCGAATACCAAGTCCAGCTTGTTAGGAATTCCACCTCCAAACCAAACAGCAATCAGGATGCTAGAACTTTAAAGGAACCTTATCTTAGTCAACCTCGCATTTGTTAGATAAAAAATTAGCATTCATTGGAGTGGATGAATCTCTCTGGGGTTGCACAGTAAGGGAAAGAGTTAGAATTAGAACACAGGCAGGCCTCTGTGCCTTTGTGTAATATCTCTCTGAAGTCTTTTTAAGTCTTCTTAAGTGGTCATTCATAGTTCCAGGAACTCATTTCCAGAACTTCATCACTTTGCTAGCCTGTTAATTTCATTTATAATAATTTCTCTTCTCCAGGCCTTTGTTTACTCATCTACAATCTGACAGGAGAATCTCAAGGGTTCTTGAGATAACACGATTCAAATTCAACCTTCAATATGATTTAGGAGCCACTTACTTGTTTCTAGTACCTGCCACATAGCAGGTTTTAAGCTTTGAATTAAGGATTTCAGAGTTGGGTAATAAGTTGCCTGTGCCTCTCTCCCCACAACTGGAGCAGTCTCCGGCCTCTTGGGCGGTAGGAAGTGACATGCAGGCACCACTGCCATCGCAGAGCAGCTTACGAAGCCACCAAGATGATGAGTGTCCCAACCCAGATCCATTCCATGCAGTCATGGGTGTGAAAGCATGGCAACAAGGTGCCATCAACACTGGTTTATGACACCGGGTACTGAATGACAGCCATCATACTATTGTGAGTAGCAACCTTTGCACGAGACATCCAAGAATTTTTCAAGAAGGTGGGCTTGACTTCGGAGACTTATAGGAAATCAAAAATACATTTCTCTTTGTTCTCTCTATGTGCGATGCTGTTTCTGTCCAGTATTTTGCTCGGGGTGGTTTTGTGATCAACCTACGTACCTTCTCGTATTAGCCTAATGTCTTCTCCTTACTTCACTCCGCTTCCATTATCATAAAGGTAGGAATTAGAAAGTCATGGCACCTCGGTAATCCCTCTGTTTGTTTCTCTGCAAGAGTGTTCAGGCCACATATTATTTCTGTGATTAAAACCACGTAAAAACTAAGTGTTGACGAAGACGGCTTTAGCTTTCCCCTCAGCTAGATTATGCTACATAGGCTCCTTCCAGAATGTTGGCCTCTCATCTCTCTTTCTTAGAGCATTTACTTCAGGGAACCAGTAATTGTAAATTCTGTATTTGCTCTACTGAGATGTAATTTTTTTAAAAAGCTTCTTGCCACGTTTAAACCCCAAGAATGTTTTTTCTTAAGGACCTAGGAGCCATCCCACTGAAATGTAATCATTAAAGAAGGCAGTATCCTATTTCCCTGCCTCTGGGAGGAGCTTGGATCTAAGTTGTAAAACTGCCTTCTGTCAGGAGGCTCAGGTGGTGACTCGAGCAATGGGGAGCAGCTATAAGTATAGATGAAGCTTCCCTGCTCGCCCACAGCTCACCTCTCGCTGTGCAGCCCAGTTCCTCAAAGGCCACGGACTGGTACTGGTCCAAGGCCCAGGAATTGGGGATCGCAGTTTTATAGGATGGTGCTGGAGAGGATACCATGACTACTCTGGTTTCCTTAGTGTTTATATGTATTTTAATTATATATTAATAAATTGGCATATTTGAATGGTAATATATGAGCCTTTTAAATCCTGTAAGAGGTAATTATCAAAAAACAAAACCAATGCAATACAAAAAAGTGGATGGAATAAGGCAAGTGATACAAAACTAGCTAAAATGTCCAGGTCTCCAATAACAGCCTTGCTAAGTCACAAACGTCCCTGTGTATGAAGGCATGAAAAGTTTCCATTTGCTTCTGGCTGCAGTCCCTGGGTACATGGGCTCAGATGCTAATGTTTAAGGCAATGAGTCTCGAAGTACGGTCAGCATCACCTGCTTATCTATAAAGTAAGCAAATTCTCCTACTGATGGAAAACCGCGAGGAGGAGGTCCAGCAATCAGTTTTACCAAGGCTGCCTATCGACACAGATGCTTGCTCAAGTTCCGGAATCACTGGTCTAAGGCAAATCTTGACAGAGATCCTTATCCCTGCTGCTGCAGTGGCTCTTAGGCAGAGTTATTATCTTAATAATACCCTGCAGTAATTTGTAGATTTCCAAATTGTCCCAGGTTTTACTCATTTATTGTGGCAAAACTTCCATGGACTATGCCTTCTCTGGGCAGAATTTAATCTTAGCGATCAAGAAACTTACCTTTCAAAATCTTGGCACTTTCTGTATCACCTAGAACAGACCGTGCACAAAATGCTTCTTTCAAAACTCTGGTGTTGGATGAATAGATACATTTATCTTCACTTCCCACTCTCCTGTTGCCATAGATGAAGAGTACAACGCTACTGAGGACATGTATGAGAATTCAAAGTATACCCTCACCTCGACCCTCACAGGCAGCTACCTGAACCACAAGCAAGACACAAGACAAGGTGTGGCGTGAGAGTTAGAAGAAAACCCAGTGTTTTTAGGTGATTGCCACAGCCTAAAGAGGGAGAACCGGAGCCTGGGTAGTTACCCAGAACCCCGGAGTTTTGTCTACGTAGCATGACAGACCGTGACTAATTTATTTGAAGTGCTGTGACTTCCCAGATGGGCAGGTGCCCCTCAGTGCAACTGAAGTGACACAATACTTTAAAGGAACAATATCAATTTCTTTATGGTCTACTCTTTCAGATAATCAAAACCAGATTCCCTACCTGGTTGTTGGCATTTCCTCATCAACACAGACAAATCAATTATATGCAGAGCAAGCCTATCCTTAATTGAGTATTTATTTAAAATACATATACAACTATATGTTGATGGAAGACACTATGACCCTTTAAATATTAATATATTATTATGATTGATTTTGTTTCCTGGGAAAAATGCTGGACAATTCCATCTCTCAAAATAAAAATTAGAAGGGTGAGTTCAAACATTAAGATGAAAAAGACACATAGTATTTAAATATCCTGGTAGGCAATATTCAATTTGACTTTGAAATAGTCTTAGAGAGACTTTTGAAAATTCTCCACACTATAATTGTGAGCAAAATAGGGTTTTCTAGTGGTCACACACAGGACTCTATTTTCCTATAGATACTTTAAATTGACATATAAAAACCAACATAATAAGTATTTATAAAGGAAAAATGTTTCTTTAAAGTATTAAGCTCAGAAATTATGACATATGTTACTACAACTATTAACAAACAGAGTATATAACCTTGAACATGAAGCCCAGTTGAACAGTCATCAGGAACATATTTCTTCACTTTCTATGCTTAGTTCTAAGCTTGCAGGCTCTGTGACTTTCAGTAAGTCTCAATATCACTTCTTTCTTTTTTTCCAATTAGGTTTGCATTATTTTAGTGAACTGATTATGTATTAATATTTATATGGAGTATAAAAAGTTTTCCAATACTTTAAAAGGCAAGTATGATTTGAAATGAAAACAAAGCATTGAGATTTTAATAGATACTAACTCCATGGTTCTGAGATATTTGAACATGTCAAAATTTTGTCATTGTTCCTACCTAGGTCCTAAAACACAAAGACATATCAAAAAAATAAGTTACTTTTCGATTTTGATATTTCACCTCTCTATTAGATGTTCACAGAGTTGCAGGTATTAACACAGTTCTGTCTACCCACAGGCAGTTATAAAATACCCAGAGGCAGACCATTTTGTTGTAGTTTGTAGGACAGGAAGGACAAAGCTGGTTCAAACAAATTTCAATTGATGTGAAAATATGAAAATCTTAAAATCGGTTGAAAATTGTATAGATATCATTACATTCCAGTATAAAATTCACAACTCATCCTCACAGAACAAGTATCACAATCAGTCACTTTTGCCTGAAAGGTCTCTTTCTTATGGATTCACAAAGCAAAAACGAATTTTCACTATTGTCACCGAGAAATTGTCCAGGGTACCCTAAAGACCACAGCCCTTTCTTCTGGAGATCCAAAAGTAATGTAAACACCCCATGACAAAATAAACTACTCTATGTTGCCTACAATTTTATCCCAACTCCGATCAGTTTCAAGGAGAATTTTCAGTTCAAAATCCGTATTGTTTTGTAGGGTAGAGTAAAATAACCAATAATGCATTTATCACTTAAACTGATTTGTCTTAAACTGAATACAAAATATTCACCCAGGGAACTTAACAGCTCCAAAAAACAGTATTTTAAAGGATAACGGTGGAAGAATTAAAAACTATGATATCCAGGAAGTGCCACGTCATAGGGGAAAGATTCTGTACTTTGTGGATGGCCCCTCTATCAAGGATAATTTTTAACATGATACTGATTCTAAATACTCTGTGTCCATGTGCCTGGTATCTATCCATCTTTCCACTTTAAATTTAGTTGCATGTGCTGCTCCAGAAAACAATATTTTAGAGTTTACAATTTGCAAACTTGCTTAAAGTCTATTGAGTGTGATAAATATCATTCAAACAATGATACAAATGCATATTTAATGATAAATTTAGGTAAGTGCAAGTGAAGGGAAAGAGCACAGCTCTAAGAGAGCGTAAAAAACACGGGGACGTTGGGGATTCAGGGAAGGCTCCGTGGGGAGGAGACATCTGGGCTGCGTTCTGAAGGGTGAAGAGTTCGGTGAAATGGGTGGGGCACTCCCGGCGAAGAACACTCGGAAACGCTGGGTGACAGGAAGAGCACATGACATCAAAAAATAGTGTGACTGCAGTTTAGAGATGAAGGGTTGGGGGAGAGAAATGGTGTGGAAATAGGCTGAACTATCAGCAAAGCCCACATGTGGTTCCTTGCTTCTCACTGGACAGATCTTGGCTGGGCAACTTTTATGGAGCGTGTCTTAGACAACTGGAGAAATTCATAACATGCAGCTCATGTGAGAAATGGTGATGGCTCATAAATAATAGTTAATATTATTCATTTCAGGCATACATCAGAACTGATAATTCACTGACTGGATTTCTTATTATTTTTTTTTTGCCTTAAATTAAATATTTTGTTCTAGTGACACCATGAAAACATCAGTGTGATTTCTGTTTTATAAAGACAGCTGTCTCTTGTCTTCCCTGTAAAGCAGTGATTCTCAGTCAGGGTTGATTTGCTCCCTGCCCTCATCCGAGGAGATGTCTGGCAGTGTCTGGACACAATCTGGTTGTCACAACTGGAGGGGGTGCTGTTGCCCTCTGGTGGGTATAGGCCAGAGATACTGATAAAACATCCTACAAAGCACAGGAAAGACCCCCACAACAAGAAATTATCTAGCCTAAAATGTCAATAGTGCTGAGGTTAAGAAACTCTGCTCTAAAGTGTTTTAAAAATTAAGTATGTCTTTCGTGATTTCTTTGCCTAAAGTATAAGACAGATATTTGTGTATTTTGCTGCATAGAGCACAAGGGGAACAGGCCAGATTTCAGGATGCAATGGATGGGAAATGTGTTTCAGATGCATATTAAACAAACACAGATATATTAAAAGGTAAGCTTTGATTAGAAATTTAAATTTGAGAGTTTTTAGAGGACTAAAAAATTAAATGCATGGGTATGGATGAGATTGCCTAATGGAAGGAGTAAGTGTAAAAAGAGAAAAGAGCTTAGTACTGAGTCTTCGGGAACCTCTCATTTACCAACTGGGTAAAGCAGAAATAGCCTACAAAAGGAAGTTAGCAGGAGCAGGCAGAATTCCAAGAGGTAGGAGAAAAATAAGAGTGTGCTGTCGTGGAAACCAATGTAAAAAATTGTTTCAAGACAGAAAAACCAATTTATAATGCCGAATGTATCCAAGAGGCAAAGCAAAAAAAAAAAAAAAAAGACGGAAAAGTCCGCTTTATAAAGAGACATGGCAGTCATTAGTGACCTTTGAGGAGCTGTCTCGATTAAGTGTTGGAGGCAAAAGCCAGATTGGAGTGGTCCAGGCTTAAGTGGCAGTGTGGAATTAGAGACGACTCTTCTACAAGTTTTTATTGTAAAGGGCAGCAGTGGTTGTGGGGGCACATATATGGAATTAAGGTTAACATGGGACAGAGTCGGGCACGTTTAAAGGTTGATGGAAGTGATTTGGTTAGCAGCTAGCAGTTCAATATGCAAGGAAAGGTTACAGTGCAAAGTTTCTCAGAAGGTATGAAGGGACAGGTTCCAAAAGAGATAGAGGGACACCACCTCCATTGTCACAGGAGGGAAGAACCAACAAGTATCTTTATTGATTGAGTTAAATGGGGTTCATATAAGATTTGTGGCCAGTTGTATAAGAAAAGTTATTCCCCAAATAAAATAGAAATGAGGAATGGTCAACATTAGTATCTTTCCAGTTGCTCAGACCAACCTCATCAGGGATCCTACAAGCGAGTCACAGGAAATGGCCTGCACTGCCTCAGCCTCCTGCTGCCCATGCGGTTCCCGTCATCCCATATATTTTACCTACTCAGTGTCCTCTGGGAACACGTCCCTGTACCCTCAGGTGGAAGGAGACGCTCCCTCATCCATGCCCGGTTGGACTTACCATAATGTATTGTAATTAACTTTTTTACCTGTTTAATTCCTCCACTAGACAGGGAGCTGATCTAGGGCGTGGTCATATTGTGTAGAACACCAGTGTCCAATGCCAGGCACCTGGCGGACAACTGGTAAGTGCTTACTGAGGGAAACGAGTTTTCCTCTTTATTTTTCATGTAAATGCTATCATGTGTTGGCAAAATGGCGCATCTCAAAAATTATGCATTGAACTATCAACTCATACATCTGTGCATATACATGTACCTCTAACAATACCTCTCATTAACCACTTAGAATATAAGCTTTTTGGTTCTAAGCAGCTTCACTAAACAAATGGGCTAATCTTGAGATGATTAGAAAAAACAGTTAAATAGAAATTCTGCTAACTAAAAGTCAACATTTTATAATCAAGCCAATTAACTGAGTCATTATTGAATCTCTTTCTTCCCAGACTGCGATCTCATTGAAGGTAGGACCTTTCCCTAGTTAAGTATAAAATGCATTTGTCAAAATGCTTACAGAATAAATAATGGTACTAGGCTCATAGTGAGCTAGGGAGAAATAGGTAAGGAGTACAAGAAGAAATAGAATTGGGTTTTTGACTCCAAGTATCTATTCCCCACTTTCAACTCTAATACATACAACGAAGTCAAACATAACATTAGAAGCGCAGGTATCACGCAAATAGGAATTTTAAAAAAAGGGTCAATTCTTGGATTCTTCCTCTTATCTCTTTATCTTTCTTTCTTTTTTGAGAAAGGGTCTTGCTCAGTTGCCTTGGCCAGAGGACAGTAGTGTCATCATAGCTCTCTGCAACCTCAAACTCCTGGCCTCAAGTGATCCTCCCGCCTTGGCCTCCCAAAGTGCTGGGATTACAGGCATGAGCCACCTATGCCTGGCCTTATCTCTTTTATCTTTCTAAAGCATAAATCTATTTTAAGTGAATAATGGCAGTCCAAAAGGCAGAGAATTCAACTTATAAATGGACTCTGGAATCCTATATAAAATAAAATGGTAACTTACACAGAACAAACTGAATAATAAACGAGAAGGAAATTCAAAAAGAAAGGTCTACTATAAATTGACTCTTTCATTCTGGTGTAGAAGAGGATGGCTATCCAATCCAATGCAATTTTTGTAATTCTAATTATATGGCCTAGTTTAATCATTAAATGAGAAGTATGAAATTCAAGAAAAGTAAAAGGCCCTTCACCTTATGCTATCTAGTTGAAAATGAAGATAACAAATAGCAATATAAAGCAGTTTTATTATTACCTGAAAAAAAATCTATAAAGTTAATAAAGTGGTAAACTTGAGCTAGACTACTATTTGTGATTGCCTCAGTTTCCCAAGCTCACCATTTGTCAAATGACAACTTTAGCTATATTGTTATTGTTGAGTGTTGCATTTAATGTGAGCCATTGAAATCAGGATTTACTTTGATTTATTTGTACTATTCTTTGCAATTGAAACTTTTATGTTTGAAAGAGAATTTTACTATTTTCTTATTTACCTGAAACATAAAATTTTAACATGTGCCAGATTTCTCCTGTCTTAAGTCTTCTCTTTAAGCATTCTTTTCTAAGAATTTCATGTTTAAGTTTGCATATAAAAAGCAAAAGAAATCATGAACAAAACAATTGGGCTATTTCTACCCTTTAATGTAGCTTTAACCTTGTCCTCTTCCTGAGGCCCAGGAAAGATAAAGGCTGATTGCCTGGAGCCCTCCAGGAAAATGAATAACAGTCAGAGAGTACATGTACCTGCATTTGTAAATAGTGAAAGCATCCCAGAACAATATCTATTTTTCATTAGTACTTCTCTTCATGTGCTTTATCGTGGCTGCCTTTTGATTCTATCAGTTTTCAGTGTGAATACTATGTACTTTATAAACTTCCCCATTTTCCTTATTGGTTATCTACCCATTAAAATGCCCAATCTCTGCCTTAGCATTCAAACTTCCCATAATGTGGACCTCATAGATTTATTTCTATATTTTAGCCAAACTATTGTTCAACTTTCTCAAACATGTCTCCCTGCTCATTCACCTTTGCCTTGGTTTGCTCTGATAGGAATCATGTTGTCCGCATTCTCTTATCATTATCTGTTGAAAGAACCTATATTCCATAAAGTCATTCCAGATATTCCCAGTTAAGACTGATTTCTGCACTATTGTGGTTTGAATGATGGTGTCTCCTCCGCTAAAATTCATGGTGGAACTTAATCCCCAAAGGAACAATATTAGGAGGTGTGGCCTTTGGGAGGTAACTAATTCATGAGGACTCCACTCTCCTGAATGAGATTAGCACCCTTATAAAAGGGCTCAAGGAGGCTGGGCACAATGGCTTATGATTCCAGCACTGTGGGAGGCCAAGGTGGGAGGATTGCTCAAGGCCAGAAGTTCTAGACCAGCCTAAGCAATAAGAAGACCAGTCTCTATAAAAAATATAAAAATTAGCCAGGCATGGTGGCATGCATCTGTAGTCCCAGATACTTGGGAGGCTGAGGCAGAAGAATCACTTGAGCCCAGAAGTTCAAGGCTGCAGTGAGCTGTGATGAAGTCACTGTATTCCAGCCTGGGCAATAGAGTGAGATTCTATCTCAAAAAAAAAAAAAAAAAATGCAGGGGGGCTCAGGGTTGAAGGGAGCACTCTCTGGCCTTTCCTTCTCTTCTACCACATGAGAATATAGCTTTCCTCTCCTCTGAAAGATCCAGCAACAAGGTGCCATCTTACAAGCAAAGAACAACCCTCACCAGATACCAATCCTGCTGGCATCTTGATTTTGGACTTTCTGGATTCCAGACCATTAGAAATAAATTTCTTTTTCTTTTTTTGTGTAAGGGCTACAGCTCAATAGATACAATAGAGTGGAGATACAAGGTTGTGAGTTGTAAGCATACAGATGGAACATAGAGCCTAGATGAGTTCTCCTGGGTATAGATAGAAATGAGAAAAGTCCAAAGATGGAAACCTGGGGCTCTCTACTGTTTCAAGATGAGCAAAATTAGGAGACATTTAAATGAGAAGGAGCAGTAGACTTAGGAGAGAGGAAAACCAAGAGGGAGAAACACTAAGAAAACACACACACACAATGTTTCAAGAAAGAAGGGTCTGTGTCAAATGCTGCTTCTAAGTCAAAATGAGGACTGAGAATTCTCCACTAGACTGAGCAACACAAAGACTGCTGGTGACTTGATGAGAGCTGTTCCCGTAGGGATGAAGGCCTTTTTGCAATAGGTCAGAAAAGAAGGAAGCAAAAAGAAAGTGAAAACGATGATCGCTGCTACTTTAAAAGGGGACAAAGAAATAAGTTGCTATTTTAAAAAATTGGGAAACATGATCAGCTGAAGAGGGGAGGACAGATTGAGGTTTGAGGGGAAAGGAGGAGATGGAGCAAGGGTAGAGGTATGTGGTTTTTCCACACCATGTTCTGCCCCCTGGGGAGATTTGAAGCAGGACAGTTTCTCCTAATCAACCTTATTATTTTCTGGGCAAGTGTTAGGGGAGGAGAGAAGAACAAAGAACTGAAGAGTGATTGCAAGGGAGTCATTGTAGTGACAGAACATGGGACTACAGCTAGTTGGAAAGGAAGTGAGCAGATAAATGAAGAAGGTGTAGGAAAAATACACTGTTGTGGCCAAGTTAGGGAGTTGCAAAATTATGGTGTGGTTGTAGTTGATTATGTTGAGGACCAGAGGATGACCCTGGAAGTGACAGGCTAAGACATGTTGGAGAATATTGATGGCAGAGAGGAGGTCCAATAATTAAGAGATGAGTTTATTGAAAGAACGATCTACATGGATATTGAAAACTCCAGAGAATATGGCAGAAGTGTTATTGGAGCATGTGGCAGTGAACCAGATACTCAAATCTGCAAGGATGAAGTGGTATTGGGCCAATGGTCTGTAAATTTCCTTAGAGGGGAGGTTTAGCAAATTGTTTATTCGTCAAAAATACACACAATGGAAAAAATAGTTTTAGATCCGCTTCAAAAAATATAGGTAGAATGTGTTCTATAATTATTAAAACCATTTATAGTCATTACATTAAGCATTTTAATCAGACTTTTCAAATAAATTACTGCTTGACTGACTCCATGATCTTGGAAACTAACATCAGCCTACCTAGGCTAACTTAATTAAGGGACTCCTGTAAATCAAATTTTATCACTTTCATAACAACTACAGACATTTCACAAAAGCCTAATTTAGGGAATTGGGAAAAGGACCTAAAGAGTGGCCCGAGGGTGGCTTTTACTTTCATTATATGTCTTGCAATTAGAAGAGGTCATTAGTCAAAATATCTACAGATCTCAACTTGTCATGCAGGGTGCTTAGAACCTAATGGTGACCTGCCTTTAAAGCCTTAGCAACCACTATTCAATCCAACCATCTGTTTGCATTCTACGACTAGTCAGAAAAGTAGCTCAATCTACAAATCATTTCTAACAAAGAAGTTAAAATGATTTTTTTTTGCAAACCCTTATATAGTAAAGTTATATGAAAAACAAACATCACATATGCTCACTATTAAATTGGAACTGATGAGCACACATGTGCATAGAGGGAAGTAAAACTCAATGGAAATCAAGCAAGGGGGAGTGTGGAGGTGGTGATGGGTGAAAACCTACCTAATGGGTACAATGAACATTATCTGGGTGACAGGCACACTTTTAACCCTGACTCAAGCATTATAAAAGCAGTCCATGTAACCAAAATCATTTGTACCCCCTTAATACTCTGAGATTTTAAAAAATGTTATATGAAAAAATTGTCATGAGATGTTTGCAATTAGGAAACTTTGTTCCAAAGCAATGGTAAAAAAGTATTTTGTTAACTTACAAAATCTACTACAAATATGAGCTAATTCTGTTGTTTACCATGTTCATTTCTGTGAACTTAAGATTGATCCCCTATATAAAGAAGGCAATCCATATTCAAGTACAATTAAGTTTAGTTAATTATCTGTGACTATTTTCTGCTCAGATGGTGTATTAGTGGTCCTGCTGGACCATTCCTTCAGCGTACACAGGACTTAATTAAAGACATATTTGTCGGGATCTAAACAGGAATGAGGCATATGCTTGTTTGATTTAGTATGGAATGATTATAAATTCAGGATGGTAGCAGGGTAAAACACTTGTATAAGGGATTATATACATTGTCAGCATAACATGTATATAATATAAATCAGATTATATGGATAATCAGTAGTGTACATATATCTACATATGTGTGTATATATGTCAACATATGTATATGTCACATGCACACATTAGAACATACCAGAAACCTAGATATTTTAATAATTTTAAATAGATATTTAATTTTAATTGTATAATTTGGAGGATGTAGACAAATATATTATTTATATTTATACTATTTATACTATTTATATATAGAAGGATGGATGCTATAACTACAATTTGAATGAATAGAAAGCTGAAAATTCTCCAATGTAACATTTCTATGTGGAAATGAAACTCTGTAACATCTACCATCTATTAATATTTTTCTATCAAACTATATCATAGTAGTTCCTATTTCAATATTTTTAATATACATGCATGAATTACTAGCAGAAACGTGGTTATTAGAAAATCCTCTCAGTGGAAATGAACTTTTAAAATAACATTTTACACGATGCTAAACACTGCTTTTCAGAACACCTACTCATTTGCTAGCTGTTAAACTAACAATGAGGTAGTAATAGCTTAATTCAAAGCAGTGATAATATATAATTCATAAAGGTCAAAACCAAACTCTTTGAGGAACATCTATTTCTCTTAAGAATGTTTCTGTACTCCAGGGATAGGCTTTTCTTGTGCAGCTTGCATTGCAAAAATTTTCAATTATTATTATGATCCTCTATCAGAGATCAACATCAAAGAACACTCCCTAACCTCCTCCTTTGTCGTGGATTTTGTAGTCTAAGAGAACTTGATTATAAACATTGACACAATGCCAAAGTACTTAGCAATAAACTCCTAACTGCAACTGGGTTTTGCAGTTAGAATTTCTGGTTGTTTTCAGTTAATTGTTAATATAACATTATTAATGCTCGGTAACAACAAATGTTTCCTAAGGTCAATCACATGTCATGCAAAATAAGAACTGAAGAAAATATTGGTATTTCATAATTTTTTAGAAAATGCATCAATTTAAATAATATTTTTAAGGGATAATTTCTAAACATGTATCCCTGCATCCCTGCTGCCAATGGGATGCTACCTGTGGCAGAAAGTAACAGAATGAGGTCATAAATGTGAACATCTTTTGCTATATCAAATATCATAGCACTTCTCCAGGCCCTCAATAAATATTGTTGAATGACTCAATTAATTAATTCTCTGGAAATATTTGGGAAGTAACGTTGAACACATTTCATGTCTAGCTTCATTTTGCTCTTCCGTTTCATTCCTCATGACAGCACTGCAATACTTAATGAAAATAATTCACTTAAATGTCACCGGTTACGGTATTCAAAGAGTGCCTTCGTTATTTTGTATTCAGAACAACAAACAATTCTTCTAAAAAATCATACCTAACACTGTAGGATGACTCTGTACTGCTGGAGGAAGTTTTTCTTATAACACCTCAATAGAGATGACATTTTGACATACAGCCCTCTCCTTATATTGAACTTAAATAGTAAGTGTATATTATCGCTTTCATTTCGAACCATATGCACTTGGTGAATGATGCAATTTACAATTTTAGAAAATTTATGCCATTAGCAAGTTTAGGTTTATTTTTTTCCTATCCCAACAGTTTACATTAAAATTTTTCACAAAGATGGAACTTGTATCTTTGTGTATCTAGAAGAATCTCTGCTTCTAAACTTCAATTAATAAGATGCCTGGGTAGGGAAGGAAATTTTACTCTTTTGGTCATTGTTCTGTCCAATGGAGCAAGTGTCAAAGCAAAGACTTAAGAAAGGGCTGATGGCATCCAGATCAGATCATTTTGGCAGGTCCATGATTAATGATTGCTCTAGAGCTTTGACTTTGAGTATTTCCTGCAGGCCCATGTGCTTCTTGAATCTCGTCTGAGGCCAGATCAAGAAAAATTCTCCTTGAATTTTACACAGTAATATTAGTAATATATTAAGTCAATACCCACGCAAATACTGGTAGAAAATCTAACATGAAAACTCCAGCTGGGTATTTATGCCAACCCTGTACATATTTCCAACACGTATAATAAAGCTTCCAAGAAACTCCAAGCCAAATTTCAAGCTCAAGCACAGGACATGTATTAACTTATGCCTTCTCCTTTTCAGTTGTTCTCAGTTTTCGGTTGTAATTATAAAGAGGCAATTTATAAACAAAATCATTAAATAAAAATAAGCCATCTTGCCAGACCGTGTGTTATGGTGTAGAGCATGGATCTCATTTTTTATGTTCTTTTTAATATTCCAACTGAATATCGAGAAAAAATTTTTCCTATAACCCTGGCCATGTATCCGCATCTACGTGGCAGAGTATAAGGCCACACAGATGAAAATGCTGCCAGGACCAGGGGCAGGGACTGGACCCCTGCGGTGCCACACTTGAGCCGGAGCAGGTCCCCTTCCTGTGGAAGGTGAACTCCAGGGAGGGCAAGGTTGGGAATCTCCTCCTTGGAAAACAGACATCCACGGGGAATCTGTTTAGTTACATGACTCCTTATTTATTGCTCACATCTTCTTTCATACGGTGGCTATGCATTCAACCATTCAAAGCTTGCTGGAATTTTTTGGTGTTGGGGGAAATCTTACTTCATAGGCTAGATATGTTTTATTTTTAGGAAATAACACAGTACTTGTAAGTCCGTTTAGCAATGAGTCCCTCACCACTGGGTTTAGCTGAGTTTTGATTCTCTGTCAGACACAGTAGTCATAAAAGTTCCTTTAGACCTTGTTCCCCAGTGAGAATAAAGCTGATGCTTCCAGGCTTGGAGACATTGCCGAAAGCTTTTTACTTACCTCTAGACACTATTGTAACTTGCAATAAATAGACCACTGCTAATTTGTCCCACTTTCTTTTCTAGAGAAAGTCACTTTTGCTTTTGAATAGCTGTATTGATTATTAAAAGATAACACTGGATAAGTCCACTTGCCAGTCAATTGTTTGAAAATCAGACTATATTTTCCCTTTTGATATAAAAATGTGCTATAAATGGGCTTATTTCACAAGTGAGCTTACAAAGTCTATTTCTAATTATCAGCCGCTGCTCCCAATCTTTAGACTATTGTTACTCTAGGGAAATGCAATTGTAATTTTACATTAGGATGCTAGGAAAACTTTTTCCCAGTTAGCAGTGGTCTCGAAAATAATAAATTGTGTCAGATGGACGTGGCCAGATATTCTTGGAAATAATTGACTATATTAGCTCCTTACATATCTACGTCTATATAAGAAAAGGGATGCCATGGCTTATATGTTCTGAACTGGAGAATAAAGGTCAATTTCAGAAGTCAGAATCAGAACTTTCCTGGCACTGTTGACAAAGCTAGATCATTCTTTGATCAAGAATTCATACATTAAGAACCACCTGCTCAGTAAAAATTGTGCTCTTCTCTTTTTTTTATGAAAAAAAGCATAAGAAATCAAATTTTCTGATTTCTTACCAATGAAACTTTTCTTGTGGAAATCATCAGGATGGGTTTTAAAGGAATATTATTCACTTAAAAAATAAATAAATACCATAAAATTATGCTTTCCCTTTCTTTGTGAAACAGTGGGTATTGGCATATAATTACTATTATATTATTATGCAATTATAAGTGATTTCACAGAACAAAGACTCTATCTATAGAAACATAAATTAACTCATATTTTACTATGTTACTAATTGACTTCCCTTATTCATCAAACCAGTTTGATAGCAAACATTTCATAATAACTGCATTAACTTTTATGCAAACTTTAAATAGCATTCTTAAAAAACTTTCCCTAGATTTTAATTAATCTTGAATATTTAATATATTTTTGCATAACTTAAGCAATGGCTTATCTTTTCTTCTTGCTTAGGGCTCCTTGAACTTTAATTAGTATGTATCGTATCTTATAAAATTTGGTGTTGCTTTTAAGGAACAATAATTTTGATCCATTTAAACTTACCATCAGCAGATATGGGTTCAATATAATAATAATTACATTGCAAAAGGAAAGAATAAAAATGAGGCAAGGAAGGGGAGTTTTCCAAAATTAAAATTTATCTTTTTTCTTGTTGTTCTCTAAAATGCAAAATATGAGTGTTATAGAGTGAATGTTTATGTCCCCCCCAAAATTCATATATTGCAACCTTATCTGCTATGTGATGGTATCAGGAGGTGGGGCCCTTGGGAGGGCTTTGCCCTAATGAATGGGATTAGTGCCCTTATAAAAAAGAGATCACAGAGAGCTCCCTCACCTGTCTGCCACGTTGAGGACACAATAAGAAGATAGATGTCCATCTAAGAAACAGGAAGTGAGTTCTCACCAGACACTGAATCTGTTGGCACTTTCAACTCAGGCTTTCCAGACTCCAGAACTTAAGAAATGAATTTCTGTGTTTATAAGCCACCTAGTCTATAGTATTCTGTTATAGCAGCTCAAATGGACTAAAGCAATGAGTTATAGTACTCTAAGTTTGTGGGATACGTAACTGTGGTTGGAATGATACAGTCAAAAAGCAAGCATAACAATGAACATAGAGTTTAAAACTGAATGTTATACAGGTGTACCAATACCTGTACCCACATGGAAAGAACATGGATACAGGACTGCAGGGGGTGGGCAGCAGCCCTCCTGTTCAGCTGGTTTGTGGCTGAGTATTTGACCAAGCAGCTGAACCATGTGTTGACCAATAACTTATTACTATAACCTGGTAAACAAAGACAAATTTAAGCCAATGAATTTTCTTTCTAGAATTTAAAGTAAGAAATATAAAAACAATTGGCCAATCAACAATGACAGCAGAAACAAAGGTCAATAAAGAGGAGTTCGGGACCAAATCTGGGGCACTGTGCACACTAAGTTGTATTAGTTCTAAAGGTTTCAGCTGCAAACAACAGAAAACCCAGCGGAGTCTACGTTCACAAGGAAATAAGCTTGTCAGCTCAAGTCAGTGAAGGGTGAGGAGGCGCAGGCCCGATCCAGTGGCTCAGCAGTCGCCGAGATCAGGGTCTATTTCTCTCTCTGATTGGGTTCTCCACTTTGTCTGCAGCCAGGGCGGCCCTGCTCATGATCACACATGCGTTTCAGGATGTCTGGCCTTAATCGTGGGCACATGCTGGAAGCAGTCCCTGTGGCCACAGGCTGAGACATTGATTGTAACTGAAGACAGATCAGCTTCTCTGAACCTAGAGTCTGGTGGAAAGGGATACAGTGGGAATTGCCCACAGGAAACCAGTTGCCGAGAAAACAGGCAACATATATGTACCCATCATGGAATTTATGAGAATACAAAAACTATAAACAGAGGAATTCAGTTGATTTGGGATTAAAGGAAACAGATGAATGCAATATAGCTCAGATATATTAGTGCAGAGCATTTGGGTGAAGATACACGAATGCATATCTTTAAAACAGTCTCAAATCAAGAAGTTCCTCTATCATCAACCTCGGTAGGGCCCACATCTATTAGGTAAGGTTACCATGCATCTTGATTTTTCTAGCACAAAACTAGTTTATGCCTGTTATATTCTTTCCACTCTTAAAAGAATTCCAGTTTTATGGAAGATTATATGGTCATCTTACTGTTACGCCACCTACTTTAAGTTCCCACAAATTTTTTTTCTAATTATTTCATGTGTAGCTTTATACGTTGCCTTTACTTGGACTAGTTTGCATTGATCTCTATAGAAGATAATCCTATTAGGAAGAAATTTTAAGGTAAGTGGGAGACAAAATAAGTGGGGGACCCTCTGCCAAGGAAGAATGAGGTGGGAGGGTAAGGCTATGGGTCCTGCCAGAAAGGCAAGCATGGCCTATTGTATGCGCCACCTGAAACTAAATTTTGAGGGTGACACCTAAGGCGGTTTTATAGAGATTTTTCCGGGTGGCTGAGGGGTGGTCTGGAACGTTGCCTTCTGGTGAGAAGTGACAGAACCTTGGCTTTGCCTTGTCCTCCTTGGTTCTGTTTGCCATTAATTCTGAGCTAGAGAATCACATTTCTTCTTAAATCCATCAGAGATTTTATTTTGTCTTTTTTAAAATTTAGTTTGTTTATAACCAAGAACCCCGACTTGTACAATTCTTGCAACAAAAGGGCCAAATCAAGAAAAAGTTGCTATAGAGAACCTAAGAATGGATCAGTCAGTAACTATTAACCAGCCACATATTTAGAGGTGCTGTTGTACCGTCAGTATCCTTTCTGTACATAGAGACAGTGAATTACTGAAAAACACTTTTCTGTGTTTCTTTCTAACGGTAGCATAAGGCATGGCACTCTAAAGAGAACAGGCAATGCAAGTAGGAACTGTGCCAGGCTGTCCCAGCTGATTTCTACGTCAGCCGCATTGGTTTATTTTCTCTGGAAATGGTAAGAAAACTAGGCTTCCCTAGTTTATATATTGCAACACCTCAAAGGCCCACATCACCGATTTTTTTTTTCTTACCAACTGAGCTGCATTTTCCGCACATCTGGGAGCCAAGATGCAGAGAGTAGAACCTTCTACATTGAGGGTGTGGCCCGGGAGCCAGCAGCAGTGGCAGCATCTTGGAACTTGATACAAATGCAGAATCTCAGTCCTCACTTTTATCCCACTGAACAGAATCTGTCTTTTGACAAGATCCCAGATGATTTGAATGCATCTAAGAGATTGAGAAGTACTGGACTAAAATACTCATTCTCAAAAAAAAAGACTAATTTTCACCTCGAATGATTTTCTCTAATACTTCTTCTATTCCCTCGTGACATCCGAAATCTAATTTCTCTGTGAAGGAAACATCCTACAGTAAATTTTTCAATAGAAGCTAGTCATTTTCTTACTCTACTAAATTCATTGGGAAAATAAAAGAGTTTAGAACCATTACTTTAAAAATATTTCCAGTAAACTCTTTTCTGATATACCTACTTCTTGGATTTTCTGACCACTGACTCAAAGAGGATAGGTGGGGAAGACAGTGGCTGGCAGAGAGTTTTGAGTATGAATGAGTTGAAGTAGTATTTCCTTCCAATGGATAAAAGCTGATGACAGTTTCTCTGGGATGTACACACTTAAGCACAAGCACATGCACACATTCTAGAAGTTAATGGCTTCCCTAGATCATAGACTAGAGTGCAAATTCTTAGAGTGATTTTAAGGCATTCTGAGAATTTGGGGCAACATCCTATTTTAACCATGTCACATGCCTTAGTTTATATTGTCCATTTCTCCCAAACAGGCTTACCCCTTCTCATCTGATGCTAGCACTTTTGTCTTTAAAGGACCAGCTTTAATTCTATTTCCTTCATGAAACAGTGCTGACTTGCTCCATTTTGAATTATTCTTTCCTCTTTTTATAATTTCATAGTCTTTTTTGTGCCACTATTACATTCATCCATTCAAGGGTGAATACGTGTATTCAGAGCATGTTGCACATCAGGCACTGGGCTAGGCATGGAGGCACAATGGGGACTGAGTGCAGGTCTGTTTCCTGCTTTCATTTTTAGGAAGCTCAAAGTCCAGAAGAAGAAGACGTGTAATCGCAGTCTTGAACGTGCAATTATCAATGAGTTAAAAGGAACCTAATCCAGAGAGTCTGGGATGGCTTCCCTAAAGAAGCCATCTATGAATTGAGATCTGAGGGATAAGAAAGCAAAAGAGTGATGAGTGGTGTGGTGGAGAAACTCCAGACCCAGGGAACAGTGCAGGTGAGCGCCTCACTGAAAGCACAGCCCAGGCACTGACCAATCTTTTTAGTGGGCAAGGAACATGCCAGATCCTTTATTTTTTCAGTTCTTCCTAAATTTCTAGCTTCCTTCACTAGCAGCTGCGAATCTCCAAAAGAACCCACAAAACAACTCGAGTTCAGTGTGAGCACCCAAGTCGTTCTACCCGCGTCCTTCTGCATGCGCTTCCCCTCTGTCTGGAATGCCCGTACTGTGTGGTTGCGAACGCTCCTTCTACCCTCACCTTGACACTAGGCAGAATTAGAGACACCATTCCTCTGCATGCTTCAGTTTCAGCCTTTGCCACTTTCTCAATAATTAATTTTTTTGATGTCTGTCTCTGTCATTTGTCAGTAAGAAAGTCGGGTTTGTAAGTTTACGTCTTATTCATCAAGGCTAACACTATCTTTGACACATGGTAATCAATGAATGTGGAATGAATGAATAAATGAAAGACATATCTTTCCAACTTTTCCATGACTCCCCTATACAAATTTTCTGCAGTAGTTAAATGATCTCTTGAATGTTTCAGAAATCTGACATAGTTATCCATATCTCCACACTTCTGCTCATGCCTTTGCTTTTGCCTGACATGTTTTTGTCATTTCTTTTTTATCATCTGAGGCTAAAGTCCCTGTAAAATTTAACCTACTCCTTTACAAAGCTTCCATTAGCCAGTGTAGCCCACTGTTTCCCCTCATTAATTTCATATAGAAATCATAACCTGTAATGATTAAGAAGCATGTGCTTCTTACAAGTTTTAACACTTCCTATGAATGTTTACTGTCTCCATGACTACGTTAATATGTTTCCTAGGAGAAGAGATCCTATTCTGTATCTTTTGGTTTTCTCATTGTGTAGACTAGTACCAATGGCTCGACCTTCATAGGATATTAACAAATGCCCCTTGAGTTAATGATAGAATAACTACGTGAAAGGAACTTGCCTCTGTGTGTATGGTGTTTCTACCTAACTCTGAAAATATCACTCTTTCTTTTTAAATTTTCAAATACCTGAAGTTTTAAGAAAAGGCAGTTCATTTCGATGTTACCGTCTGTCTGTTTCCCCAGAAGGGATCTTCACTGAAGTGTGTTCATGAAAATGATTTTCATGTTTATGAAGCCTTTCTGGGATTATGCCAAAGAGTCAAAGATCATGAAACTCCTGGAATAAAAGTTTAACAGGCACCACTTGCTGAAAGCAAATAAAGTTAATCCTATAAACAAATATCATACAGTACTTAGAGAGTTTACTCATATTATAATTGTAGATAATGATCTATTTAAATCAGTGTGTTTACTGATTATAAACCGCTTTCAGATATTGCAATTTGTTTGTTAAATTTTATTATAGATTCATTTTCCAACACTATTTCAAACAAACACACACATGTTCCTCACCCCTTCCATCTGTATTCCTCTCCTGCTCATGCAACATTCTTTTTGATGTAAGCAGGATTTGGAAAACAAAATTAGATTCACACTCTAAGTTCCTGAATGAATTCATAGGCAAAGACAATAAAGTATTTATCTTTAATATGGCAGTGGATACTTTGAGAATTTTAGATGTTGCTATCTGAAAAGCTAAGCTTTTTGCACTCTTAAAATTAGTTTCTAGTCAGTATAGATAAAACCACACGAAGAGGAAATACTTGCTTTTAATTAGCAAATAAAATTAAAATGATAGCAAGTCTTCATGAGACTATTTTTCCTGGCATAGAAAAACCTATGATTCCTTTCTTCTTCTTCTCAGGTTGTAGATCATTTAAATAGCAAAAAAAAATTTTCAAACAATTTTTTTTTGTTATTTTGAAAATACTGTAATGAATAAATATTATTCTTTAATTTTTACCCCTGATTTTTATTTTAATGAAAGTTAAAAATGTCTCCTACCCATAAACCAGAGAGCAACGTGACTTAATATTCCTCTATCTTTTCCCTTTCCTTTCCCTTTCTCTCCCATTCCCTTCCATCTCTCTTCATTACTTGGAATGCAAAAATACCTCAAATAGAGAAAGCAAAGGAAAAAGTGAACTCTACTTTTTAAAAAAATAATCCAGAGTGGAGAACAGTACAAGTCTTTAATATGTTGGGTTTAATGAAATCCAGTAAAGAAATAACTCATTAAAAAGATACATATCTTAATCATTTTAATTTAACTGAAAACCCGTTGTCATGTAAATTCAATGACTCATTTATTGGAGAGAATTTCTCTAGAGTCTTTGGGTATCAGCCTGATACTTGGAAGTCTACAATTCCAATCCACTAGCCTTTCTGACAACCATTTCCGTAAAGTATTACTCTCAATTTTCTGTTTTGGTTCCTTAAAGTACAGTGAAAACTAAAGACACTGATGAAACTCAGTGAATACACCTCACTTTTTATGAATTTCTGCAAATTTTTATAGTTGCCTGGCCTACACCTAAATTTATGGTCTTGTGTTTGTTTTTAGCCACTTCTCTTTCTAAAACCTTTTAATTTGGTGTAAATGGAAACTTTTTTTCCTGTCTCTACTCACTTAAAAATGTATTAATACTTGGTATTTAATTACATCATGGTATTACAATAACACGCATGGCTTGCATACACATATTCAGGAATAAACAACTGACTCCCACACAGCATGTTGGGAGGCATACAACAGATAAAGGATGATGGTCTATCAGTTCCAAATCCTCCTCCATCAGGACATGGGTATCACTCCCAATATTTTATAAAAGTCTTAGGTAGACAGCTATGGACCTCAGGCTCCCCTGGGGACCAGGTGGTTGCCCCAGTGACTGCCACACCTGGGGGAGGAGGGAAATGCCCTACCAATCTACCTATCAGAACTTAGCACGCCAACTACAAAAGAATGCAGAGGACTCTGTAGTTCATGGTCTAAGCAGCATAGGTACAATGGGGTCTGGAAGGTGACTTAGAACAACCTAAATCTAATTATCATTTCATTAGCTTAAATCTACACTGTGGTTCACCCTCCCCAAATCAGCTTTCAGAGAGGCTCATGGGAGATCCACATGTGCAGTAAGACTCAGGTCATGTAACTCCCAACTGTCTGTTAAAATAGTTCGATGCTGACAGCTGAACCACAAGGAAGGCCCAGTTCAGACATTGTTAAACCAGACCCAGAGCAAAACCAAGGAATTTTTAGTAGGACAAGGGGCCCGTTCGCCATTCTGTGGCAAACGTCATCCTGCTCTTACTCTGTAAACCTATATCTTGCTCTTGCTCTATAATCTTATCTTTCTCTCCTCAATAAACCTCGTTTCATACTTATCTTCCTTTGGTGTGTCTGGTCATTCTTTGACCAAGAACCAACATTCCAGACTGCTGACCCAACAAAAGGAAAGGCAAATGTTTATTACTTTGTAAAGTTAGTTTAGAGGAGGGCAATTAAATGAGCTCTTAGTGTACAATCAAAATTTTGCAATATATCCAAGTAATTGAGAAAAGCAATTATCTCAAGAAGAAAACACTTGTTAAGAAAGGTATTTTAAATGTTTTAAAATCATTTGCTATTCCTTTTATTTTTCAGGTAATGTGATATCAAAAGCAAGAAATTAAATTGAATGACTTATTTAAATCTCTCTGTAGTTGATTTTGCTACATGTTAAAATTATTTATCTTATTCGTTTCTGTTTATCTTCAAACATATAACTGTTTTTCTGACATTACTTTTATGCACTAAGCCTTCCTTGGGATTTAAATGTCAAAGCACAGCTATATGCCATGCCAAAAGCAAATACAGTTTTCTTTTGTCCTAATACATGCAATGCATCAAAGAAGAATAGAGCTGCTGTTGAATCTTAAAATAGCTAATTCAACTTTTTTTCTTTTCCTTGTTTTCCTAGGAGAGTTATCTCCTCTGGCATTTCACTACTTTTTTTTTTTTTTTAAATAAGTTTTGTCACTCTAGTAGTCTATTTATACTTAAAAATAAAATCACTTTGAAATGACTTCAGAGAGGCAACTTGAACATAGGTTCACCTGGGTGTGTGATACTTTGAGGTCATCGAGTTTACATTTTTGTGCTAAACAAATGCCCATGGCTTAAATGTTTAAGTACAGACAGGAAACTCCTCGCTGGATTCCTTCTAAAGGAAATCAGATGGCTTTGGCAATGAAGTGAAAGATCAAAGGAGGGACTGGTGTCAGCAAGGAAGACCAAGAAAGCTTACACAGAGAGCCATACATCCCATATTAGACGTAAGTCAGATTTAGTACGAGGAACAGGGCTTTCCAGGAATCATTAGTAGTTTTATTTATTGCAAACCAAGAAAGAACGTATAGCCATTTGCAGTATAAAATCAACGGGGAAGACAGGGAATAAACTGAGATAAGGTGGTGACGACAGACGAAATGGACATACCTAGATTAAAGAATTGCAATATGTACTGTCCTATGAGAAAATTAGAGTCGGGTTATGTAACTAACCTTTTTTTTTTTTCTATTTGTTTACATTGGTGATTAGGTTTTAGGACTCTGAATAGCTTTTGTCTTAAGCATGTTCCCCAAAAGGAAATCCGATTTCATTCCTAGAAAATTACTTGTTTGCTCAAGTTCTCCCAGAATTAGCTTCAGCCGTCCTGGTCTTCGCTGCTTTGCATTTTGACGGACTCAGAGCCACAGTGAACTCAGGTGGAGCTAGTGCAAAGTTTCAAATCGTGTAAAATTTTTCTGAGAGTCTCTGCCTCCTTTATCCCTTAATGACAATTATCATGAAATGAAAGG
The DNA here is from genome assembly GCA_963575035.1 of Avahi laniger. NCBI lineage: Eukaryota > Metazoa > Chordata > Mammalia > Primates > Indriidae > Avahi > Avahi laniger. The sequence goes on along the minus strand of CAUYSK010050585.1, from coordinate 4,462 downwards.
AAACTATTTCCAGAAGCCTACAGTTTGAGTAATGAAATAAGCACCAAAGGGTAAAAGACAGACTGTTTCCTAATCTAAGAGAATTTCTGGCAAGCTTTGACACCAGCCTAATTGACGACATTAACATTTCTAAAGAAAGAGCAGGGCAGAGTGGTCAGCTTGGAAATGTGTGGAAGGAGTAGGTGTCATACCCAGAGGGGGGCAGTTTAGAGTCAGCAAGATCCAGGTGGAAGAGAAATCGGGCATAAATATTATCATTACAGACACATTAACGTTTGTTGGATAGGCCTTGCTTTACTATAGAGGAAACAATTTTGAGATAATTTCAGCCAAAGTTTTTGTTTTGTTCATTTTTCATCAAATTTTTCTTGCACTGTGGCTGTCTTTCTAGTGCATCAGTAACATCTGTCACAGGGAGTGGACGTTGGGAAAATTCACCCCTGGACTCTGGACTGGGAGGAAAAATTGATAGACATGTGGATTCAGTTTTGCCAAAGTCATCTAAAATCAAAAGGCTTTGGGTTTGAAAGGGCTAGTTTTTTTAAGTGAAAAAAGTACCCCAAGTGTGAAGGCCAACAAGACAAAGCAAAGAGTTAAGACAGGATAGGGTCTGACCAATGACCCCTCCTTCACCACCTCAGCATTGAGTCCCAGGAGGTACTATTCACAGCTTGGTGTGATCTTCAATGAGTATTTGTTCACTGAATGAATCTCAACAGCAACTTAGAAATTCTACAGCAGTGGTGGCTTCTGAGAATCTAATTTGTAGAGAGCCTCCCGTCAGCTGCAGGTGGCTGTCGTCTAGCAGATACGGAAGCAGGGCAGGCTGAGGCAGAGAGGAAGCCCAAGACAACTATCCCCAACTCCTGACCCCTCCCTGCACATATACCATACTTACATTAATTTCAGCTTGTATCTAGCATCCAAGAGACACAGAAGTCACTGTGTGTCCTTACGGGGTCTATAAAAATGCTTAGATGGCTGATAGACAAGTTAAAGGGGTTGGCAAAGAAAAGCATAGAGTAAACAGATGGAGAGTCGTCAACAGTCCTGGCTTACCCAGAATCAAGGGTTTCTCTAGATGTGGGGCTCTCAGTGCTAAAACCAAAACAGTCCTACATGGGGATCAGCTGTCACCTTATACACACACCAGAACCCGAGTCCAGCAGTAGCCAAGTCACATCCCAAAGCCAGTAGGAACAGTTGCTGTAGCAGTGGGCAGTAGGGACAGAGGCTGAACCCTAAAGACTGAGCAGGCTGGGGGCCTTCAGGGAGCTCAGAGGGAGCCTCAGTAGAGCAGCTGGAGCAGGCCCCACTCTTCTGATGACGAGGTGTTCCCTAAGCTGGCCCTCACCCAAGGGCCATGCTGTAGGGTCTCAGGGGACTCTTGAGATGGGACAACAGCCCCCAAAGGGAGTTTGGCTTTTGACTAAGATTGAATCCCATATTGACTGAATATACATATAAACCAGGAGTTACAAAGGTACCTGAATTTATGTGTTCAAGTATTTATCTTTTCTGCTACTGACTAGAAATGCGGGCTTATGGGCAAATGAAGATAAAATTTTAGAAAATAATGAATGTTATGTATTTTTTTCTCCATCTAAGTTAGGACTGCAAATTTTAAAACTGCTTTTGTGAAAATTTATTATCTCCTTCTGCACTGATTTCATTTACCTTTCAAAAAGAATCAGCTTAGTTTTGAGATATCTCACGTGTATCTACCCAACCTTCATTTAAATGCTCTTATAAAAATCCATTTACTTATTCTTTTCTTTCAAGGAAAAAAAATCATACTGGATAGATATTCTTGAAAAGAAGGCATTGAATTAAAAAAGAAATAAAACTGGGTCTGTGATTATGCACGTCATCCAAAAATATAATGAAGACTTAATTACTAACTCAGGAATAGGACCCTGTCTATTCACAATTTCTCAAGCGGTAATTTTGTAGGCTATGTTTAAGTTGGGACATTTACTTTTCTTTTTCCACTCTCTGTGTTATCCAGAATGTTTACTGGTTTTGTTTCTTAATATATTTATAAGGGAAGTGGACAGGAAAGGGCAAAGAAAATTCTAATTCTAATGTACCATTTTTATTAGTTTTTGTAGCCTTGTTAAAGAACAGCCACTGACTGTAAGAGGAGGAGTTTGTTCTGGACTCTAAACAGCTATCTAGTCTCCAGATCCCAATGTCTAGGGGACATCACTGGAATGCAACTTAATATACTCTGAAATTAATTTATTATCTTTTTTTTAAAGTCATTTCCATACCTGGGGATTTGTCCCTCTGTGTTCTGGCAAAAAGATGGTACTGGTTGATTTCAGAAGTGGAGAATAGGGAAAGGAGAGATGCTTTTGGCTCCAAGAAAAATAAAACTTGATTCATAATGACTTAAATAAACAAGGAATGATTTTTTTCCCCATAAAAATGAGTGAACGTGACAGGTTGATACATGATTTTCTTCACTGTACAGCTCTAGGCATCAGGTCTGCATTTAGATCTCCTTGAAGATCACAGCAAGCCATGAATAGTGCTCTTGGGACTCAATGTGGAAAGGAAGAGGGGAGGTGTCAGGAGAACAAAAGCTTTCTAAAGAATACCATGGCTGACTTCTGCTCCTGTCTCAGAAGCTAGGGCTGTGTCACCCTGCAGCTCCTCCCTAGGATGAAGCAAAAAAAAAAAAAAAAAAAAAAAAAAATCCCTCTGGCAGCTTAGCTGTAAAGGGTGCTCTTAAGATTGGAAGAGAAACCACAACTTGCGAAATGGATTTCACTATTACTCACAGGATAAAACCAAGCACGATCACCACCTAATTAAGCTCAAGTATTTTAACATCGGTCTCTTTCTGCCCACATATCCTGGATAAGACCACACAGAACAAGTCAGACAAGAACCCCACACTGATTCACAAGTTCTATGTCCATTGCCTGTTGCAGCAGCTCTCCTAGTTTACAAACTCTGACAACGCCGCCCTCCCTGACTCTCCCCAAACTTCCAGCCCTCTTCTCCCACCCTCTAACCTTTGAAATACCCTGTTGGTCTCCCTTGCGAATGAAACTAACTTTGGCTAACGGAGTAATTCTGGAGGTTGAGAGAAGATGGTTGAAAATAAGACTTGGGTCAGGCACCGCAGGGGGTTTGGCACAAGAGTCAACAATGTGAAGGTACCAGGAACGGATACAAGAGAGTAACAATGCAAGGAGAGAAAAGACGTTATCTGCTGGACATCTTACCTTTTCCACAGAATGTTTTAGCAACTGAGAGTTTGACAAAGATCTCCTCCCTAAGAGCAGAGTCATTGAGAGGCTCAAGCTAGAGGCTTCCACTGTCAGGAGAGGCTTCCTGTCTACCATCTGCCTCCTCCCTTTCCGGTCCTGTGACTGCTTTTCAAATATAGCTAAAGATAACAAAAAGCCTTCAATAATTTAACATGGGGAGTCTGTCAGACGCAGGGCTTATTGCGAATCTGCAGGTATATGCTTGCGACATATACATATCTAGCTGTCTTCTTGGCAGTTCTGCCTGCGTGTCCAACAGACCTTTCAACTCATGTCCAACACCCAATTTCTGATTTCTTTTCCTCAAGCCCCTTGACTAATCTTCTCTACCATCAGCCTTTCCTATCCGAGGAGATGGCATCTCCTCCTTTCCAGTTTTTGTTACCAAATCGTTTGGATTTATTCTTATTTGCTCTCTTTCTCATATACCTCCTATCTAACTAATCTAGAAACCTTATTGACTCTACCTTCTAAATATATATATTCAGAATTGACCACACCTTACTACCTCCTGTGCCAGCATCCTGGTCTCGGCTGCAAGCATTTCCCACCTGCATTATGATTATATCCTTCTAATTAGGCTCTGTGCTTTTACCTTTCCTGCTCCTACAGCCCACATTCATCCTTTTAAAATGTAAACTATATCACCCATAGCTCTGCTCAGAGCCCTGCAATAGCTCCCTGATTCCCTCAGAATAAAAGCCAAATCCTTACAATAACCTGTGAGTCTCCAGGACCTGGCCTCGAGGACTGCTCTGGTCTCCTTTTCTTCAACTCCTCTTGTGCTTCCAGACTTGCCACTCTGGCTTCCTTGATGATCCTAGATCACAACAGGGGGCCTCTTTGCATGGATGATTCTCTCTGCCTGGAATTCTCTTTCCCCACACTGGTAAATTCTGTTACCTTTTCGGATCTTCCGCTAATATCATCTTTTCAATGAAGCTTACCCTGACCAACCTGCTTAAATTGCAACACAATACCTTGATCTTCTTGCATGCTAGAGCTCCTTGCTTTGCTCTATATTTTTGCTTTTTTTTCCACAAAATTTTTTCCAACTTAATATATTATTTTCTTTATTATTATATTTATTATATTTATATTATAATATATAATATAAATATATTATATGTTATATAATATTATATAATTATATATTATATTATTATATATCATTACCTATT
>CAUYSK010050584.1:0-13764 GCA_963575035.1 Avahi laniger | reverse complement strand
GTTGCCTGGGCTAGAGTGCCATGGCGTCATCCTAGCTCATAGCAACCTCAAACTCCTGGGCTCAAGCGATCCTCCTGCCTCAGCCTCCCGAGTAGCTGGGACTACAGGCATGTGCCACCATGCCCGGCTAATTTTTTTTTTCTATGTATTTTTAGTTGTCCAATTAATTTCTTTCTATTTTTAGTAGAGATGGGGTCTCGCTCTTGCTCAGGCTGGTTTTGAACTCCTGAGCTCAAACAATCCGCCCGCCTCAGCCTCCCAGAGAGCTAGGATTACAGGCGTGAGCCACCGCGCCTGGCCCAATTTCCACTTTTTAAATTAAAGAATTCAGAGTATTCTTTGTCAATTCCAGCCAGCCCTGGAATTTTGGCCATTCTGATGGGTGAGAAGTGATAACATCAGAGTGCTTTTAGTTTGCATTTCTCTTATTATGAGTTAAGCTGAGCATATATATTTTAATAACCAGTTTGTTCACATTTTTTTCTGTGAACTATCTTTTATTGTTTTGCTCACTTTTCCACCACAGTTTTGGTTTCTATGTATGATTGAAGTTGCACATATATTCTCATTTTGTCATATACATATAAATATATATATATACATGTATTTAGAGATGAGGTCTTGCTCTGTCATCCAGGCTGGAGTGTAGTTGTGTGATCGTAGCTTGCTGCAGTTTCAAAATTCCAGGTTCAAGCAATTCTCCTGTCTCCCCAGTAGCTAGGACTATAGGCATATGCCACCATGTCTTCCCAATTTTTTAGCTTTTTTGTAGAGACAGGGTCTTGCTATTTTGCCCAGGCTGGTCTTGAACTCCTAGCCTCAAGCAATCCTCCTGCCTCAGCCTCCCAAAGTGCTGGGATTACAGGCATGAGCTACTATGCCTGGCCCTGTCCTACATTTTTTTGATAGATTTGTTTATCTAGTCAAATTTATTAATCTTTTCTTTCATTGCTTCTGGATTTTGAATCATGTTTGGAAAGAATTTAACTACCATGATTATAAATGAATTCATTCATTTTTTTCTTCTAATAGTTAAAAAATATTTTTTGCTCATTTAGATTTCTCATCCATTTGGAATTTTTGGTAAATGGTATAAGGGTTGAATTCAATTTTATCTTTTCTAAATTACCGTTACCATTTATTACTCCTACTGTCTCTCCCATAGTAATTTGAGATTACAAGTTTATCATGAACTCAATTCCTGTATGTACTTGGATCGATTGCTAGCTATTCTATTTTGTTCTACTCATCAATCTGTCTATTCTTGTACCAGAACCAAATTTTTAAGTTAAACTTGTTTTCCTCTTTTTTTATTTGTACAGATTTATGGGGTGCATGTGAAATTTTGGTGCATGCGCATAAGGCATAGTGATCAAGGCACGGTATTTAGGGTGACCATCACCTGAGTGCAGTACACTTTTGGTAAGTATAGTCGCCCTACTGTGCTGTCAAACATTAAATTTATTCCTGCTATCTTACTGTATGTTTGTAACTTTAACTCATTTCTCTTCATTTTCCCTCCCCTGAACTCACCCTTTCTAGTCTCTGTTGTCTGTCTTTCCACTCCCTACCTCCACGTGATCAAAGGTTTTAGCTTCCACATACGTGACAACATGTGACATTTGTCTTTTTGTTTCTGGATTACTTCAGTTAAGATAATGATCTCCAATCCCATCCATGTTGCTGCAAATGACACACACACACACACACACACACACAAACACGCACACAATCACCTGCTGGTTCTTCTCTGATTGAGCTCTGACTGACCCATGGTCTTTTCTACTTCTATTGCAATATTTTTTATTAGACACTGCTTTATGGGCTTATTTTGCATTTCATGCATGCAACATACCCAGAGCAATGTGAAAATTTCCCCATCAGTGTTTCCAAATACAACAACAAATTTGTGACTATAAGGACAGTATAACATGCCTTATATACATTTGTTTCAGAATTTCATTTTCACTTCATATCATAATTAATCTATGAAATAAATGAAAATATAAATGTATGAATGAATGAATGAAGCATCTGAAAGGACAGCCAACTGACCAGTTGAAATCATTTTTTTTAAGATCAAGGTTACAGTATTTCTATCATAAGAAACATTGCCTGTAATATTGAAGGGGCAAACCACTTAGAATATTATTCACTCTAGAGGATAACTCATGTGCCTCCTGATTCTTTTTGTAAGTACTAATTTTTACAGATTGACAAAAACAAAGAATCAAAATGGATAGAACATAAATTGATGTTAATAATATTGAAATCAGCGTCTTTCTTTTCTTCTAATAGGAAGGACTTTGACATAAAAAGATCTACAGAGTCTGAAACAAAGGAAAAACTTCATAAGAAAACTAGACACAAATAATTAAATAATTATCTTTCTGAAATATATATACATTCCTTATGTAGAAAAACTATTCTTGGTTCTCATCATTTTCTTTTCTCCCACTCGTGATCTGCGGTACCGCACTGGTGTCCATGGTAACGCCCATAGCGAATGAGTGGATTACTACCAATGCCCTGCCACTGGCAATCACCGTGTTCTTGAAGCCAGTTGAATTCCTCTCTATTTCAGTGGGTTTCCTCATCCTCCTCTCTGGTAGATAAGACCAGAATCTTCACCAAGAATGCATGGCATCAGCACAGGATTATCTGTTGCCTTATCTATTTCGCCATATTGGAAAGTTTTATCAAAATGATAACATTTATTCACAAACACTTGCACAGATTGAAAAACCTTCCTGTTCTTTTTACATAATGAACAAGAAAATAGTAGATTAACATATGTCAAATTATTCATAAAAGGCACTATGCCTTATGTACCATTTTGATGAGTAATAGTTTCAATAATTTTCTGTTAAAAAACTATAATATTAGAAGCAGTAAACAAGAATAGAACATCGTTTAAGAACAGGCATCCACATTTATTGCCAGTTAAATACAGACCACTTTTGGCTTTGGTAATAGTGCAAGAAAGTTAGGGAGTGCTAGAACAGTGATCTCCATACTTTCCATGGTTGATTCTTAAAATCAATTTGATACAAACGGTGGTACTCACATTAGGAAAGAGAGCTTCCGTACGAGAGAGGACTTTGCTGACAGCCTCCTGAGAGTACACTAAGCAAGTTCCTGGAATTGATGTGATTTGGCCTAATATTAAAATACAGTGTTTATTAGAATTAGCCAGAGAAAATTATTGAAAACAGGAAACCTTCAGAAACTAGTTCTATAGGAAAGCAGAGTATTTTTATTACTGACTCTTGACTTCCACCATTGAAAGTATTAAATGTCTGACTCCAAATTCAGCTTGAGCTCTCCCTAAGAGGCAGGGACTCTATTAGCTTCTGTGCATACAGCGGTGAATAAGTCAAGGTTCATCACCTTAAAGAGAGGACAGTATGATGGGGGCACATACAGGAAAGGACAGGATTGCAAGTCAGGGAGGAGAAGAGTAATTTTAGAACAAAACCCAGGAGGGAAACCTGACTAAGTGTTGAGCCTTCAGGGCAACTCTTCTGGAGGATGCCCCATACACCATAAAAAGGATGGGTGGCATTTAACTGGAGAAAAGAGTCTGAGAGCAGGAAAGAATTTCAAGCAAGAAAATAGTGTATGAGATGAGAGGAAGTGAGGGAGAACCTGGCACGTTATAGAAACCGCAGTTGCTATCAACTGAAAGGGTTACATTCTAGAAGTGTGTTGTGAATGGCAAACCCTGGTTGGCCTATGAAGGTCTCACTAAAAGTCCTAGATGAGGTAAAATGAATGAAGGAAATATATCTACGCTTTAGAAGACATCTTCATCCAAAACCAAGCAGGGAATTGGAATTAATTCCGATTGTTAAACCTCCTGATCTAGTGTCACTTGAATATTCAGTTAATCTGGAAATATTCTTGAGTTGTTCTGTTTCCCATGAGCCTATTCTTTCACATGCCTTATGTTCTATATTTAATCGTTAAATTTTTGAGTTAATCCTGTTAAGCTTGTAATTACTGGCAGATCCTTGTTGGTGTTTTCGTATGTTATCACAGAATTTAAGAGCTTGCATTCTCAGTCTGGTTTTATAATCAGATAATGAGACTATATTTTCTGTGCTCTCCCTTTGACACTTCCATATGGTTTTTAAAGTGGGCAAATCAATATTTTTGTGTTGCTTTTCTTTTCAAAGACTGAACATAATCACAAAACGATATCATACAATTAAAAATATTTGTCATATGCAAATATACAGTACTATACCCAAATGAAGAGAGGACTACTGCACAGTATGGTTGAAAGGTATAATAAAGTGAATGTCAAAAGATAAATACAGATAAGGTAGGGGAGAAATCTCCAAAGCTTTTCCATGTTCAATTAAAGAGCCAGGGTTTATACTGAAAGAAGTAATTAATAACTGAGAAGAATCAATTAGGTTAATGTCATGAAACTTTATCTGGTGACTTTGGGGTTTGTGAATTAGAAGCAAATTAGGTTGAAGACAGAAAAATCAGTGTTTTCTTAGGGTTTTGATGATGATGATAAGATATGAACACAGTCAAGAGAAGCTGATGGCAATGTCCACGAGGGCAATGCCAGTGGACACCTAAAGAAGTGGATGTGTTTGAGATATATTTAAATAGGACCATCAACAAAACTAAGTGATTGAATGTGGGGTGTGAGATGAAAGGAGAGTGGATGTTGATGCTCAAGTTACTGACTTGGACAACTGAGTGTGTTAACAGGTCATATACTTAGAATAGGATCACAAGAACACCTACTACGTGCCACAAAGCATGCAAGTTTGCTTTTCACACATTATCGTAATCAACTTTCCAAACCATCCAAATAAGGAAACTAAGCCTCAGAGTTTATTAAACAACGTGTCCGATGTGACACAGCGAGTCCATTCAAAAAGTGAGACTCAAACTCAAAAGGCTCGCTTGTTTTTTCACTAGCTTTATATATTTTTAGCTGAGGGTTCCAGTACAATTTCAAAATGCAGATGTCAAAGTAGAAAAGGGGCAGTTTCAAGTTTTGAGGGTGGGAGGAAGTCTATGCGATTTGTAATTGCGAAGCCAGGGGAATGCATGCCACTGTCTGTGGAGCGAGAGAAGACACAGAGCCCAAGACACAGTGCTGTGGCAGACACAGATTGGAGGAAGGAGCGTTTGCAGAAAAGCAGAGAAAAAGCATCCATAGAAAGGTATTAAAGAAGAAGTAGCAGCGTGTCACAGAAGCCAAGAAAACTGAAATGGATTTAAGGGAAGTGATCGTCAGTGTCAAATGCCATATTAAGTTCAAGGCAAACGATGGCCTGAAGGTGGCCATGGAATATGCCAATAGGAGGATTGCTGCTAAGGTCAAGGAGTCTTTCAGGAGAGTATTGAGGGTGGAAGTCAGCTTCAGTTGCTTTTCTTTAGTGAAAGAAAGGGAAATGAAAAAGTGAAGAGAACAACCGTTTAAGAAATTTGACAATGAGGGGGAAGAGAAATAATGGGGTTTGTTGGCTCGAAAAAGGCTATTTGTAATTATTAGACATACTTAAATATGTTCAAATGTCCTAAAAAAGACACACAGCCTTCCGTACTGTGGAGGGAACACAAAAGGTCAGGCTTTGATTCATAATATTCACTATGTCACAGTAACAAGGTAATGTTTTCTGCTCATTTGCCAAACCAAACCATTAGGGAGATGCAGTATGTACATGCTGATAACTGACATTTTGGGAAGACGTGAATATTTTGCATCTCCTTTTCTCCTGGGGAGCACTGTTGCTAAAGGTAAAACAGTCAACCTGTGATCTATGTTAAATATGCAGAGTATAAATAAGGTTCCCTATGGATATGAGCTTTTGGGCTAGGAAGCTCTTGGAAGGATTATAAAGGGACATGTTTGGCCATGACTGATCTCTAGAAGCACATGGGAAGAAATGGGCAGGGGTCTAGGACATGGGCTGGGCTGGGTGTTTTTCTTCCTTTCTCTGGTAGTATCCGTTGGTGTCTCATGGAATCATGAAATGAGAAATGCAGTGAGACTCATACCAAGTCACAACACCTCTGACACTGAAATACTCATCCTCAGGCAGCAAACCTGTAACATTGTTATATCAGCTGGTGGATGGTCCACGGCAAATATTGCTTTTATGATTCTATCAATACTTCGCATTTTGAACATATTCACAATCCTTTATTTTTACTGCTTTGATAATCTATAAACTAAATGTAGGCTTTTAGTTTATTTTAAAATAATACTTATTGCTTTTTTACTGGTTTTAAATGTAATTAATGGTCATTATAGAGATTTTCATGGTAAGTAAATGTTAAAATAAAAATTAAAATATTGCTTATTTAACCCACCTATGGATAAACACTATTTTCTTCATAATATTATTTCTCTCTATACTTTATATTTTACATTAAATTTATTTCTTAGGTAATTTAAAAAATAAAATTAATTGAAATAATCTATTCTATTTTTCAAATAACACCGATCTATCTTTCCTTATGATAGCATTATTTAAAGATAAATTTAATAGCTGTATAATATTAAATAATATAAATATATACAAATAAAATATACAATGGTATAAATTATTTAACCATTGTACTATTCTCTGACAGTCAAGGGTATTGTAAATAATGTAGTGACCAATATATTTGTACCTGGGTTTTTTGTTTTCCCTGCTTAGGATAGAGCCATAAAATAGGAATTATTAAGAAGTAGGTTATGTATTATAGAATTAATTTTTATCAAGGTCTAACCATTAAAATTCCTTCCATGAATATATTGGATTGTTCATCTCAGTGGTCTCAGTTTTACAAGGCAATTTTGAGGTCTGTATCCACATTTTGTTTTAATCTTTGCTAATTCAAATGAGAAATACCATTGTTTCAATTTGCACTTCTTTGTCTAAAATAAATTAACAAAATAATTATCATGCAATATAGTCTGGTGCCTACAGTGATGGGATTTGAGGGTCAGACAGACTAAATTTAAACTTCAGCAGCTCCAACCAATACAGATGTTCCTTTAGTCAGCAACTTAACCTCCCTAAGCCCCAATTTCTCCTGTGAGAATAATAGCAGAGAATAATTCACTGTAGGTCTGGTACTTTTCTAATAGCACCTTATATGTTAATTCAGGTAATCCCCACAACACCACCATGAAAATAAGGCATTGCTATTATCTCAGAATCTTTGATATTAATCCCTATACCACACTGTCCCATAGAACTGTTGAAAGGCTTAAATGAGATGGTATATGTATGTAAAGCATCTTAGATCTACAACAGAAACAGAAAGTATACAAAAATTAGTAGCCAAAATAAAGGTTTTTTTTCTTAAAAATTGAATATGTACTTTATTTATCATTCATTGGTATTTTTGAAATTTTCTTATCAAAGTATATGTATTCTTTACTTAGTAACATGATAAATTATTTGTTTTTTAATCTATTGCAAACTCTGTTTTCTGAAAAACTATTAAGCAAAAACAATCATCATTTTGATCCTTTTCAAAAATATGAATGATTAAACACAGGCAGTTTAGAGCACAGTAAAGCCACAGAAACCATTTATTTTTAATCTATGCCTTGCTTCCTAGTGACAGGCAGCATTTATATTGAGCATGGAGTGGAGAACGGGAAGTAGTGAGCAGAGAGGCATGGTAAGAAAGCCAGGCAACATCCCGACCCCCTGCAATCAGATTTACACTTTGTCTTTGTTATGAACTTTTAGACTGGCAAACATACATATTCAAAGGTATTAAGAGGTGGTAAAATAGAAGTTCACCTTGAATAAGGAATTAGATTTACATAAAATGAAGGAAATAGAAAGGCTATTTTAGGGAAGGGTATAATAAGAATAAAGTCAGAGCAGTAGTTAAATGCATGATGAAAATTTAACAAGGGGTGTTTGGGTATGTGTAGGACCAGGCAGAGTGGTAGGCACTGTGGATACAAAAATAAATATGACACAATCTCTGTCTCAAGTTTAGTAAATGGAAAATAACTATACCTAATAGAGTGTAAAACATGCAAAAATTGAAGTTTAAAATTAATTAGGTTAAGCAGCAAGATGAATGATTATTTGTATTTTGTAAAAGGGCAGAATTAGTAAATTCACAGGCTTTGTAGAAGTGATGAATTTTGTCATCAAGGACAGATAATAGTTCAGTAGCTGAACAAAGCGGGTAGCTGACAGCGTTAACGCTGAGGGAATGATAAACGTAAAGGTAGGAATGTGAAAACAGCATTTTGTGAGTATTTGTTATCTATTGCTGTGCAACAATATCATTACAAACATTACAGCCTAAAACACTAGTCATTTATTAGCTTGCGGTCTTGGTGGAACAGGAGTCTGGGAATGGCTTGGTCAAATTCTCTGTTTCAGGGTCTTAATCTTGCAATCCAGATGTCAGCAAAGAGTGCAGTCTCATCAGAACCATGAATGGAGAAAGATCCACTTCCAAGCTCACTCCAATTGTTGGCACAGTTTATAGACCTAGGACACCTGTTCCTGGCTGGCTGTTGGTTGGAGGTTGCCTTCAGTTCCTAGAGGTCTCCACAGTTTTTGGACATGTAAGCTTCCTCAATATGCCTGCTTACTTCCTCAATCCAGCAAGAAAGGGAGTCTTTTTGCAAGACGGGGGTGAGATTCTTATGTAATATAATCACATACACGTAATCACATTCGTGTAATCATATGTACTTAAAGAATACTTGTGTTATCACTGCAATGCCATAACCCATATGTAAGCTGGAAAGATTTAGATGTACATAGGCTGGTGGTATATATATGAGTCAAATCCTAAAAAGCCTAAAGCACTTGGACTTTATATTTAAATGACAGGGAACTATTGAAAGGTTTGAAGAAGGATATCAGTATATATTTATATAGAAATATATTAATACACTCACATTTGTGTTTTAAATAGCTCACTTCAGCAGGAACTGGAAGGATGAATTTGAAAACAGTGAGATTAGTTGGAGAATTATTTAAGAATCAACTGTAAAGAAATGAGTCACCTCGCTTAACAGTATTAAGCTCACTGACAAGAAATAGAAATTTTCTACATGTGGAACAGCAGGTAGAAGCTGTAGCTTTGGCCTCTGTAACCTGAGATTCATTGTTTCCTTGGAGATACTTGCCCACTTCTCTCACCAACATGCTGAGTTTAGACAGGATAGTGGTGCTCTTGAAAATATCTGTGAAGTAACAATTCTAATTTCCTCCATTACAGCAGAGAAAATATTGCACAATTTAAGCACTTCCTTTAGAATACACGGTATAAAGTGTGGAAGTGGAGGAGATTAGACGTACAATCTAAACATTTAAAGATTATGAGAACATCAACACTAAAAGCAGGTTAGAAGAAGAGGGCCCAGTGAAATAGATCAAGGAGAAAGAACACTAACTTGAACACAGAGATATTGGGTAGCAGTATAAAGTGAGTTTGGTTAGGCAGTCAGATTGAAGCAGTGAACATTTCAATTTATTGAACTTTATGCAACAAATTAGAGCACATTGTAGGTTATCAATAAAGGAGTGGTGTGCTGAAGGGAGCGTATTAGGAAGAGTAGCTTACCGGAAAAATGGCGAATGGATTTAAAGGAAGAAAGTCTGCAATTTGAAATACTAAATATGTAGGTTGTTCGAGTATTTTATACCTGAGATGATAAAGAACCTAAAACTATCAGTATTCACAGTAATTATCTTTACAGGTTTTATACACAATGTCCAGTATTCAACCAGAAATATCAGGAAATAGGACCACAACATGACAAAAAAGAAAAGAGAGAGAGAGAGAACCACAGTACATTCAGACATTGGAGTTATCAGAAATAGACTGTAACATATGTTTCATAAATGTGATTAATATGTTCAGAAAATAGATGACAAGATGAAGATATAGAAGAAACAAAAACTATTAAAAAGGCCCAAATGAAAGTTTTAGATTCCAAAATACAAATCTAAACTTAAAAATACACAAATGTGTTCAGTACCATATTAGATACTATTGAAGAAAGAATTAGTAGAATGGAAAATAGGCCAGAATAACATATCCAGACAAATTTATAAAAACAAAAGAAAGAAAAATATAAAAAATTACTTATGAGACATATGTAAGTGAAAAGTTCTAATACACATGTAATTGGATTTCATGAAAAGGAAGACAGAAAAAATAGAGCAAAAGTAGTTTTTAAACATACAATGGGTGATAATTTTCCAAAACTGATAAAAGATATCAATTACATATTTAAGAATTAAAATGTATTCCAAACATGATAAAAACAAAGTAAATGACAACAATAAACATCAGCATAACACTGTTACAAACCAAAGAAAAAGAAAAATCTTAAAAGTGACAAGAGATTAAAAACATATTTGGCTTTAGAGGAGCAAAAATAAGACAAATAACTGATTTATCAACTTAAAAGAAAGAGAGAAACCAGAGAACAATTGAATTACATGTTCAAATGCTAAAACAAAAAAGCATCAACATCAAATTTATATTTGACCCAATAAAATCACCAATAAAAATGAAGAAAAAATAAAGACATTTTTGGATAAAGGAAAGCTTAAAGATTTGTCACTAGTTGACCCCTATTAATGGAAATAATAATATAGGAGTTTTTTTAAGGCAGAGGAAAAATGACCCCAGATGGAAGGATGAAGATATAAGAAGGAACAAGGAGCAATGGAAAGAGTAAATATGTGGCTAAATAGAAATTAATACTAACTATGTAGAGATATTGCTCCTCACATTCCTTCAAACTCCTTTAATACCTCCTTCACAAATCTCCATTCAAACTAGATGCTAGACCTGAACGTGAAAGGCAAAAGAATAAAGCATCTTGAAGAATATAGGAGAGTATCTTTGAAAACTTAGAATAATCAAAGTTTTCTTCAACAGGAAATAAAAATCACTGACTATAAGAGAAAAGATTGATACATTGTACTAATTCAAAATTAGGTGTAATCAAAAGAGAACATTTTGAAAGTGACAAGGCAAGACACTGAGTGGGAGAAGATATTTGAAATAAATAAAACCTATAAAAAGACATATCTTGGACATATAAATAACATGTATAAACCAATACAAAAAGATATAATAGAGAAATGGAAAAAGACATGAATAATCATTCACAAAAGAAGATATACAAATAGCCAATAAACACAAAGAGTTCAGAAGATTCAGAGAATTGCTAGTTCGAGACTCAATAGCTAAGTTGGACAAGATGGACAACAACAACATATCCTTGGACAAGAGAAGCTAGCCATAAAACTATATTTGCTATTTATATAAATTTCCCAAACTTTGTGATGCTGGAAGTCAGGTTAGTTGTTACATTTGGGAAGGAGATAGGGGGATGTGACTGAAAGGGGACATGAAGGAGACTTCTAAGGGGTAACACTGATATTTTCACTTTGTTATAATTCATCAATTTGTACACTTAAGCTTTGCGCTTTTTCTGTAGGTATTGCATAATTCAATAAAATGTTTAAAAAATAATTAGTAGCTATATAAGTACAAAGTTATTCAGGTGAAAAAGAGAATTCTTGGAAGAATAATCTTTACAAGGGATGGAATATGTGACTAAAATATTTTCTAGCTACAAAAGGTAACACTAGTCACCACTGTATAAATTTAAATCATCTTTATTTCTCTGTCCTCATAGATACAAACGTTATTTTACTAAGAAGTAAGATTACGTATTTCCTATTTCTCTACCCCCTGCAGATTCTTACAGTTAGTTATATTATCGTCATTATTATAATATACAGATTAATAACATTTTGTTCTGTTCTTTAATCAGTTTTCACAGTTGTTAGCTTTTGTTTGGTATGAAAATGATTCAATGCTAAAATCTGTCTCTTTATAAGAGCTTTCCCAGTCAGCTCTTGTGTTGATTTGCATTGATTCTCAATGCATAAGTTTTTCAAGAACCGTATTCATAAATAATATAAACTCTTAATTATCCAATATTTGAGAATATGTGTCTCTTGATTCTTGAATAGTAACTTGCTGAATTAAAGTGTCTCTCATTAAAATTTTAGGCATTTAATTATTATCTCGTTATTGAACCTGGCAGTAAAGTATGACACAACCTGTTCTTTTGTTCAGATGCCCATACAGTTATTTCTCTATCCTTAAAGTCTGGTGACGTTACCGACCTATCTATTGGTGTTTATTATTCTGTATCATTGTGCGCATTTATCCTCTCTTCCTCTATATCAGGGAAGTTTAACTTTATCTTTTCAAAATATATTTACTTTTCATTCATTCTATTTTGTTTAATGCCAGCAGATGTTGATTTCTCCATAGCTCCATTTTTTTCCTCTCAACATTTTAAACGTTATATTCTTTCCCATTTTATTTTGCTTGAATTTCTCAAGTCTATACTTCAAACCTCCATGTTTCTAATAATGTCTATTATGCTTTTTATTACTTTTGATCCATTATTCATTTCTGTAATGATTTACTTCTATCTTCACTTCTTTTACATGAGCCCTGCCAGCTCATAAAAAACTTATTGTGCAATAAATCAGACATAATATGATGATTTATCGCATAACTGTACAGTTTAAGCAATAACAATGATAATAAAAACGCCCATATACCAACTATCCTGCTTAAGAAATATAACCGAACTAGGACTTTTGAGGCCCTGGGTTTCAGTGCTCTCATTCCTCTCCATTAGATAATCTGGATCCCAAAATTGCAGTCGATCACTCTCTTCTTGTCTTTTAATTTTTTTATTTTTATGTTTTAAAATGCATCAGTATATTCATTTGCTGTTTATATATTTGGGTCTTGTTTAAGGACCCATTTATTACTCTGAGGTCAATTAACACAGTGAACAAATGTGATGTCCTGCAGAATGTCCACATGATTAGGCCCCTTTAGATTCTATGGGGACAGAAAACAGGAGCCACTGAGGTAATATATGACCTGGGGCAAGACAACGAACATGTATTGTTGTCTATTCCAAGGGGATGGAACTGTTTCTGATCATCTTTCTGGCTATGGATTGAAACGGATGCATTTACCAGGTCAGTAGCGACATGTGAAGTCCGAGAGGCTGTGTCGATCAGCTTGGACATTACATCTGCCGCGGCGCCTGTGACTGGGAATCCAGCTGTTGGGCTTCTGGTCGTCCACCGTTCTATGCACTAGCTGGTTTTTCAGGGCCCAGGATGGTGAATTATGTGATTATATTGTTTATTTAACATAACTTGAAACAATATATAGTTTATAATTTATATGTAGATATGCTAGAAGCATGTTTATTCACTATATATAATATGATACATCTGACCAAATGTGATGAAAAAAATTCATGCAAATATATTCTAAATAAATTTACATTTCTAAAGTGCTTCAAAGAATACTTACCACAAAATAAACACTCTGTATTAAATAAGTAAAAATAAATCATGATAGAAATACAAATCATGATACAAATATGATAGGTCACATTTCTTCAACTCAAAACTATATGCTTTCTGGCTGGGCTCAGTGGCTGACGCATGTCATCCTAGCACTCTGGGAGGCCGAGGCGGGAGGACTGCTCAAGGTCAGGAGTTCAAGACCAGCCTGAGCAAGAGTGAGATCCCGTCTCTACTAAAAATAGAAAGAAATTAGCTGGACAACTAAAAATATACAGAAAAAATTAGCCGGGCATGGTGACGCATGCCTGTAGTCCCAGCTACTCAGGAGGCTGAGGCAGAAGGATCACTTGAGCCCAGGAGTTTGAGGTTGCTGTGAGCTAGG
>CAUYSK010050583.1:0-70294 GCA_963575035.1 Avahi laniger | reverse complement strand
ATTTTTTCTATATATTTTTAGTTGTCCAGCTAATTTCTTTCTATTTTTACTAGAGACGGGGGTCTCGCTTTTGCTCAGGCTGGTCTCGAACTCCTGACCTCAAGCGATCCACCCGCCTTGGCCTCTCAGAGTGCTGGGATTACAGGCATGAACCACCGTGCCCGGCCCTTCGAAGCCCTTTAAAGGCAAGGGTTGGTCTTCCTGAAGCCTGCATTACCATTAACTGGGTGCACAATCTAGGGAAATGCCTAGACCCTATCATTTTAGTCCCCAAATCTTTAATCACTAAATTCCATCATCTGTAAATCAGGGCTTGACAATCTCTCAGACCTTTTCCAACTATAAAATTCTACAATTCTAAATGGGGGTTCCTGGCAGCCATCTTCCCTTCACCCTAATGTTCTTCTGGAGGAGGAACAACGACAAAACCCACTGGCCAGTCTGGAGTATTTCCTAGTAGCATTGGGTTGTCTTAATCATCCCCTTAAATAAGTAGGTATTCTTCCAAAGGCTTGGCAATTTGCTATACCCAGGAGTGGCACTAAGATTTAATCTGTTGAGAAGACATTTGGACTGAGGGCATGAACATTTTTGGATTATTGTAGACCATCAGAATGTCAGTCCAAGGTCAGTTCAGAGGAAAGTTCAAAATGCAGGCTTTGGTTAGAAATGGGATTGGCTACTGGCATAGGCAGAGCCTCACCAAATACACTGTGAACCTCTATTCTTAAAGGCGTAGCCTGAAGAACAGCTTTGACGAGTTGTTTCTAGCTCCAGTTGTCAAAACCAGTCTGTATTTGGTGAAGTTCATTTGAATTCTCTATTAAAAAAAAAAAAATTCCAAACCTAACCTGGACAGCTGCCTCACAGGGTTGAATCACTGGATATAACCGATTCACCCATTTTACAAGACCATGATGTTGAAACCTGACCCCTTAATTTAAGTGTCTTCCTCAGGAGTTCCATTGAGGAAAAGTCCTTTTTTGGAAACCACAGAAGGAAAACTCAGGATTAGTGGTACTCATTAAGCTCGAAGGAGCTTTTCCACTTGGCTGCATTGTTTATTTACATACAGTAAGTTTCTATCTTGGACACTCTTCCCTTAATTATGAGAAGAGGTGTTTCTACTGTATCATCTGGCAGGATGTATTGTTGACCCTAAAAATGCCACGTAATGGTGCTTGGGACATGGGGAGATGCATCAGAGTTTTCAGCATAAGCACTTGGTATTTTTTTTTCTTTTGCAAACAAGACACCCATATTACTATGATTTGCAAAAACAATAAGATCACTGAGAAATCTCATTCCCAGGGTAGAAACCATCTCCTGCGAGAAGGAGCTCGCACGGAGTGTCTAACTGTTCAAACAAAACTGGCTTCCAGGTTGACAAGTTGTAACTGCTCTTCCCCGGTCGGCTCCCGGGAGCTTTTTCTAAGACTGACGCCCCCCGTGTTTGGTGCATTTTACATACCACCTAACAAACTTCTATGACCTGTCTGCTGGGGGGTGGCGGGGTGATGAAAAGACTACAACCCAGAAGGAAATAACCCATTTCCTCTTGCAAACCATCCTCCCTCGCTACAGAGCAGCTCGGCTACACCAGCGCTTTCCTGCGGCTGGCAGCCCCGGGAACCTTGGAAGTTGCGCGGGACCAGCCGTCAGCTGCTGACAGCTCTGACCGTCAAGGTGCGGGACCCGCGCTCGGCAGGAGAATCCCTGCCTTCCCCAAGGGGGAAAACGGTGGCCGCCCCGGGGTGGTGGTGGTGTGTTTGGAGGGGGAGACAGACAGGGGACCTCACTTTCCCTCGCGCTGCCTCAGTGGCCGCCCTGCGTGCGCGCGCCAGCCTGGGGAAGGAAGGTACCTCTGACATTTCGCTCTTGCGACGCGCAGGCAACTTCAGGCGGAAAATCCACCGAGGGGCTGAGCCCCTCGCCCCGGACTCGCTCGACGACCTGGAACCCCTACCCCGGGACCGGGGGCACTCAAAGACCAGGCATGCCTCTAGGTATTTTCCGGGATCCAACTGTACCAGGGTCACGGACATTCAACTCTCAGCTGCCCACACCAGCGAGAGCGCGTCATCCTGGGGGCCTGAGCATTCCTAACTGTCAGAGAATATTTTTCGGAATAACCTTTCCAAAATGTTAAGATGTTAAGTGGTCTCCTCCGCCTCCCATGCCCCCAAAGGCCCCAATACATATTTTTTAAAAGCAACCCACACCCCACAATCAAACTTTCAAACATGTAAAATAATAAAACCAACTCACCAAGTTAGAAGGGAAGAGAATAAACCCCAAAAGGCTCCCAATAAGGCGGAGGCTTGGCCTCCCCCTCCTTATAAGCCGCTCGGTAACATGAGAAAAGGTTTAACCCCTTAAGGGGCGGGCCCGAGTGTAGCCCAAGTTGGCTCGGGCGGGTGAGGCCGGTGCTCCCCGGCCCTCCACCCACTCCCAAGCCTCGGGCACCCGAGCCACACCCTCCCCCCTCCCTCACCCCGGCTGCCTGTGCTCGGGGCCGTGCGTGCTGCCGCCCGCGCCCCGGCCCCGCGTCGCTGCCTAGCGCTTATCCTATACCGGCTGCAGCCGGTCTCCGCCGGCCTCGGGGGCGCGCCGCCGCCGACCATGTGCTGCGAGCGCCGAGCGCCGCCAAGGAGGGGGCCGGCCTGGCGCGCGCGCGCCGGCCCACGTGGACCGCGGCCGCGCCGGGCACGCGCCCGCCTGCCTGCCCGCAGCCCGGGCTGGGGGTCACGGAAGGTAACGGTGTCGCCATCCCCGGCCGGGCCGCCCCCGCCAGCGCCACCGGAGTCCTTGGCACGACATCCCCATGCCCCCAGCCGGGCGCGCCTGGCCCGATCAGACCCCGGCGCTTTGCTGCAATGCAAGTGGGAGTGCGAGCGTGCAGGGGTGTCCGGGCCGCCTGCACCCTGTCTCCGAGCACCCCCGGGCCGCCTCCCCGCCGCCCCCCGGCGCACCCACTGGCCAGCCCTGCTTGCGGCCTGAGGACTTGGGGATTTAGCGAGGAGGGGGATGCGCGCGCCGGGGCTGGTCCCGCGCGGCGCTCGCGGCAGCGGCTCCGCGCCCGCTCCGGGCAGAACAGGTTCCTTCCAGTTTGGGTGTGAGCGGCGCGCGCGGCGCCCGAGTTCCTCCTGCAGAGCCCACTTCCCTCAATTTCGTCAACTCGAGCACCCCCACGGTTCCCCTTCCGGGAGTGGGGCGGGAGTGCCGCAGTGGGCCCCGGGGAGCTAGCGGCCCGGCTGCTCCGGGTGCCTCGTTTCCCCCCCTTCGCTGCAGCAGCAGCATCCGCGTTGCGCGGAAGGAATGTGAGCAGCGGGGCTGAGTCAGCATCCCGGGCCGGAGGCGCGCGCGCCCTGCCCGGCGGGCGGCGACGTCGGCACAGGTGCACTGCTGCCTTGCCGGCGGGGAGCCTCCGTTAGGGGCCTAGAGGTTTAGGGACTCGGTGTTCCTCATCCCGGAGTCCCCCACCCCCAAGGTCCCTGCGAACTAAGTGGGTGATACACGGGAAACCTGTTATGAGCTCCTCATGGGGACAAAGCGCGTGCCGGATCCCAGACGTTTCAGAGCCCGCGGGGGCGCAAACTTGGCTTCATAGTCGTCACTTCGCACACCCAGGGCAAATTTGGGAACTCCTCAGAAACAGAAGCCATATTATTCGCATTCCTTTACGGACTTGGGTTCCCTCCGGCTGCTCCCTTCATTGGGGTTCTGAGACTGTGGTTCTGATGTTAGAAACTCAAGAGAGCCTCGTTTGGGAGTGCACGCACGGAGGGTCGCCACCGGGAGGAGTTGACGATCTGAATTTTAATAAAAATCCTTTCCTGCTCGCTGGTTTCTCTCACCAGTTTTGGGATAGGGTCTGCTGGGTTAAATGCCATCCTTTGCTGTTAACTAGCTCTGGTTAGGTTAAGTGGGGAACAGGTTAGTTGGTGCGATGAACATGTGATCTAATTTTAACCCCACCAGCAACCTTTTGCTTGTGACGTTCATTACCCCCATTTTACAGATGAGGAAAGTCGAGACACTGGGCACTGGAGGGATTTGCCCAAGTTTACACCGCATTTACAGGTATGCACTGGTCCTTTTTGCAACTAGAGCTCAGCTCATCCTTAGTTTACATTGGCCATCTGTGTTTGAAAAGTGGAGAGGTGGCTGGAAACCCAGCCTCAGCCCAGCTTTGTTAGCCACAAACCGATGACTTTTGCCCATTCTGGTTAAGGGCTGGCTTCACCTTGTTCCCTCAATCCTAGTGAGACCAAGCGTGAAAACCTCTGCTTTTTTAACTTCTCCATGGAAAGCACTGCATTACCATGCTAAGCAAACCCCCCCAAACAAAACTAACTCTGTTTACTTCTAAATCAGAACAAAAGAACCTTTGGAATCTGGAGAACAGGACCAAAAAAATCAGGAAATTAAGTTAAGGGCTCAGCTTCCCTCTTAGCTTCTCCTGTTGTGTGTGCCATAACCCAAGGGGCAGGCAGAGCCCCCTCCAGCCCTTCCTTTATAGTGGCCAAAGCTATAATGATGCCCTTAGAAAGTCCCCCCAATATCTTCTTGGGAAAAAAATTGGCTCTTCCAAGCTGTCCCCAGGTCTCTCTCTTCTAGCCCTCTAGCTTAGGGTCATTTGCATGAGAACGGATTCCTTTGTGCAAAGTTGGCCTGCCTGTTCTCTGTCCACACTTACACTCCTTGAAGTCTTCGTGTTGGGTTGCTAGGCAGATATGACCCTGGCTTGCAAATAAGCTCACTGCATTTACCAGCCTGTGAGAACTTCAACTTGGGTAAGTAGATTGAAAGGAATCTCAGAGGGGAGGGTCCTGCAAGCCTGCTTTTGGGGGCCTGGTCTTCAGAGCAGCCACCACAGAGGGGGAGTAGACATGGGGGCTTTTAGGAGAGGCCTCCATCTCCCACCCACCCTCCCACCCTTCCTCTTCCTGTCTCTGTTGCACCTACCGGGCTCCCGCCTAATGGCCCGGTGTTCCGGTGAGTAGCTTGTATTCCAGTGAAGCAAATTCTTGCTTTGAAACTTTAATATCTGCTTCTCCAGCAGGCAGAGAACGTCACAGACTGTGCCATCTATTGAGGAACCTCTTTGGCGAACTGGTGATCCAGGTGGTTGTGCTGGGTTTATCCTGTGGCTTGGGGCCCTCCCCTGCACACGCCCACCTCCTCCTGCCCTTCGATGATTTGTAGGGAGGCAGGGCCCCTCAGTCCGGGGAATACATGCTCCTGGGGGAATTTAAGGATTTGCCAAGGGATTCTGACGCACAGATAGTGATGATGATAATAATACTACCATCAGGTTGTGTGGGAGGCTTAGTGCTATGCTTGGCTCAGGGTCAAGTTCGTAACTCTTGGTGGTGACTCTTTCAACCTGTGACTTGGGGGATTGAGGAGGTGGAGTCTGAGGAAGCCTGGAACAGGCAAGGAGGACCTTAGAAGGACTGGCAAGGGCTGTCGAGCCAAGGGAGGGGGAACAGCATCGGAGGAGGGCAGGAGGTAGGTGAGGGCATGCTGTATTTGGGGACAGCGAGGTCCCCTTCCCACCTGTGCCTGTGGGGACCTGCGGTGATCTGACTTCTCTCATGTGTGGGTGCCATTTGGTGCAGTATGGATGTATTCCTGGAAGTGTCTTATTAACTCCGGAGTAACTTTTACTTGATTTCAACACTGAATTCCGTTCTCAGACTTCTTAGTCTTCATAGTTGACCGCTCCTGTAGTTTGGCCATCCTCTCACTGCTTAACAATTTAAAACAACAATGACAACAACAAAAAATAGAGAGCCTAGCCTTAGGGAGTCCTCTATCAAGTATCTTGATTCTGTTGACAAAAGTTCTAAAAAACAAACCCAAATTCTGAAAACAAAATCATTTTAATCACAGTGGATTTAGGAGTAAATACACATCATGTTAAGCTTTACAATGTGATCGTGGGTCATGAAATCTAATGGGGAATGTTGGAAAGGGCTGTGTATGGGACCTCTGGGTTTTGCCCCAATTAAATCAGGCTTTTTTTTAGACAGTTCAGAGTTGAAGTTGCTCCACCTGCCATGTTCCTCAAGGCTCCAGGAATAAAAACCTGCTCTCCTGCTACGTTTCTTGCCTGGAGCGAGATGCTGCCTTTCCCTGTCTTGTCTAAACATGCACTGCCTGTCCTTGCTTCTGGGTTCCCTGGAACAATGCGCAATAGTAAGCTTCCATTTTAACCCTTTAGGACCAGTGCCTCTGTGCATTTTGAAATGGCAAAGAAGCCAGAAGGATGCTCCAGGATTGTGTTGTGGACAAGAGGCAAGGAGGGGCCCCACACTGCTGTGGTCAGTGAAGGGCTCTGGTTTCTTTAGGCGAGCTCGCCAGACGTACCTGCAGGACTGGGTCCAGGGAGCCTCCATCCTGCCCTCCCACACCCATCGTTCATCTATCCGAGTGGCCTCTGTTCACCCACGGCCCACTCGTGAGCACTGATGAATGCAGTCGTCTCCCAGGCCACAAAACCACACCCCAGAGGATGTGGTTCCTTCTCTCAAAGTGTTTACCTTCTAGTTCAGAAGACAAGACACACGTGTGATTGTTACCTAAAGCAGCATTTCAACAAGTGCAGTTTTACGAGTGAGAATGACAAGTGAGTGTTTCTGAGGAAGGAGAATTTTGGAAGGTCGCCTGAGGTTAGGGAAATGATGCTATGGAGCTGGGCTTCCAGAGCAGGGCGGAGCAGGCCGGGCCATTGATTTCATGGAATACGTGCTGATTCAGCTGATATTGCCTGAACACCTTCGCGGCAAGATACTGGAATTATGCAGTGCTTAAAACATGCAGAATGTCCCTGCCTTTGTGGAGTTTCCATCCTAGATTTATGGATCTTTCTTGCTAGGGCACTTAGCTAGCCAAGTGTCATGGACAAATAGTTCTTTCGAATGTTTCTGATGTTGAAATGTAATTCCCATTTTCAGTTAGCATCAACAAAGGGGAGATTCCTCTCACACCCACCCCACATCTTGACCTCATATTGTTATATTGTCCAAAACCAGATTTGCTGGAAGGCAGCATACTCCAAGGATGCCAGCTGTCACCAGAGTCTGCCCAGCTAAAGGGACATGGCTCAGGTTTAGCCAGGATGGCACAAACAGCCATGGGATTGTGTGACAAGAAACCACAGTTTGGAACTTCAAAAATTCGAAGCAGAATGAGTTCATTTTCCCTTTGGCATTGTTTGTGACTATAGTGTTTGTAAGCTTCTATCTTCTCTGGGTTCAGAATCCAGCATCGGAACATGCTGATAAACACTTCTGGCAGACTTAGCCATTAGCTGCAGGGAGCCTGGATTTCAACATCTGTACTTGGAAAAGTTTTATTTAATATTAATTTTAGCAATGCATTGGGTTTGCATAGCACGTTTTCAAAGTGTTCTCATATTTTGTTATCTCTTTATCCTCAAAACAGTCAAAAGATGGGGCTGGGCTCATGCCTGTAATCCCAGCACTTTGGGAGGCCAAGGTGGGAGGATCGCTTGACACCAGGGGTTCAAGACCAGCCTGAACAATGTAGTGAGACCCCATCTCTACAAAGAATAGAAAAATTAGCTGGACATGGTGGAGCGCATCTGTAGTCCCAGCTACTTGGGAGGCTGAAGCAGGAGGATCACCTGAGCCCAGGAGTTTGAGGTTGCAGCAAGCTATGATGACGCCACTGCACTCTAGTCCTGGCAGCTAATCGAGACCCTGTTGTGGGTTATGTTACCTAATTGGAAATGTTGTGGGGGAAAACAAGCAATTGAGAGATGGAATAACAATAGCCAACAACATTTCTGAGCACTTCCTGAGAACTTGCGTTGGATTGTTTCATTCTCATATTGTATTTGGGGTCGAGGACATTTACTATGGCTCTATTTTTTAGGTAAGTGAGGAAACTGCAGCATAGAGAGACTCAGTAACTTATCCAAAGTTATGCAGCTAGCAAATGACTCTGCTTAATCCTAGATACACATTCTTTTGGAAATAGGCCAACACATCCCCAAAATCAATTCCCTAAAGGACAAATTTGCCAAGTGACTGCTTCACCGAATTGAATATTTTTTCCCCCAAGTTTTGGCCTTACTCCTACCTCGGCCTCAGCCTCAGTGGTTCTCAGATAAAACTTTAATGAGAATCTGTCTTAGTGTGCTCGGGATGCTCTAGTATAATACCAAAGATTGGGAGGCGTAAACAACAGGCATTTATTTCTCACAGTTCAGGAGGCTGGGAAGTCTAAGATCAAGGGGCTGGCTGATTTGGTTCCTGGCGAGGGCTCTGTTCCTGGCTTGCAGACAGCCACCTTCTTGCTGTGTCCTCACAGGGTGGAGAAAGAGAGAGAGCAAAGTCTCTGGTGCTTCTCCTTGTGAGGGCACTAATCCCATCACGAGGGCCCCACCCTCATGACCTCCGCTGAACCTAGTCACCTCTCAAAGTCCTATCTCCACATACCATCAAGTTGGGAGTTAGGGCTTTAACATACAATCTTTGGAGGTGTACAAACACTCTGTAACAGAATCTAACATATTTTGTTGTAGAAGCAGAACAGATCCAGGGCGAGGATAAATCCACAAAAAGAAGAGATAGTACATAGCACCTAAGAGAAAGGTCTCTAAAAATGACAAAGGAAAAAAAATGGAACTTTTTGACACATAAACTACTCATCAGGCTTAACATGACAAGGAGAAAGATAAGAAGTATGAGGTAGGCCTGCCAAAAGAATCAAACCTGGATCTGATTCACCTCTAGATCGACGATACCAGCCGGCAGAAAAATAAGGGGGCCATGGGCCATTGTAAATGACGCCAGGGGAAAAGCAAGCAGCTAAATCCAAAATCTGAGAAATTTTATAGGACAAACAACTCAATGTATTTACAAATCTATTGCAGAGAAAAAGAGAGTGGGAACCTATAAATGAAGAGAAGAGACACACGAACCAAATGCAGCATGTGTTGGACTTTGTTTGGATTCTAATTAGAACAAACGAAATAAAAAAAAAATTGATGACACAATGGAGAACATTTGAGCACTGACTAGATTTTTTTCTGATTATATTTTTAATGATACTAACAAATTGTTAATTTTTAAAAGGAAGGTATTAATGGAATGGTCGTGATATTTTGAAAGAATTCTTATCTTTCAGAGAACCATATAGAAATATTTATAGATAAGCTTATATGATATCTGGGGTTTGCTTAAAAATCATCCAGTGTGTGTGGAGGGTGAGGCAGAGGGAAGACGGTGGGGAATCAACCAGCTGGGCCGTGTGTTGATTATTAATTGTTGAATCTAGAGGTTAGGTAGGTACATGTGAGTTTCTCAACTTCTGTATGTTTGACAACTCCCATAATAAAATGTTTAACAAGTGATAAGTAAATACAGCTTTGTAAAAAGTCCTTAAAATTTGGCACCACGCTTTCAGAGAGTGGATTTCAGGTAATTGGCCTTGAACCCTTTCGTCTGGACCGCATCGCTCGGCACGCTCAGCATTTGTCCTCTCGAGTGGAGCAGAGTGTTTAGAGGAACGGTGCTATTCAGAGGTCCGTCCATTCTCTCTGTTTTTCTGATCTGTGTGCCAGGACCCAGATACAATTTCCGCAGGCCGCCTGGGTTTTTAGATGCGTGGCATGACGCCACCTAGGCTCTCTCAAATTGGCACCTGCAGCATGGCTTCCTTCTGTAGCAGTCTCAACAGGTGGTTCCAGCCTAAAACTAGGCAGGATGTCATGTGCCCCCTGCGGGTGGGCTTCCTGGCATCCTTGGGTCCACAGAAGTGATATTCCCAGCAGCTGGGTTTGGCTTGAGGTCTCCAAGTTTAAAAAAATAAAAAGCATCTAAATTTTCTAAGTGGTACTGTTCTCCCAGCGTGGATGGAGGCATTCGATCAAAGACGTCCTTTGCACCCCGCTGCCCCCGTACTCTAAGGAAGCAATCTTTCCAAGTTGAGCCAGTCCCGAATGACATGTTGGGGTCTAGGGGCAAAGGGAGGGGCTGTGAGGATGTTTATTACATGGAAATACTACATTCGTCCTGGCTGCAGTGGTAACTGAGTTTTCCTCTCCACCTGGATTTGAACTAGGGTTAGGGAAACTTTGAGGAGGTGCTTGCTGCCTGGGTCTGCGAGTGCAGGGCGACCACCCGAGAGAGAGCGCTGCCTCCATAAGTTTTGTGCCCTGGGCTCCTCACTGGTCTCATTCTCAGCCTAGCCCTGTCTCTCTCCCAGACTGATGCAACGGGACTCCTACCTTCTCAGCTTCTTCGCTTACCTGCTGGTCCGCACCTCACATTTGTGTATTCTGGAACCTCTTACAACATAAGTCATATCTTGCTGCGGTTGCTCAGTCCTTCCTCTGGCTTCCCGTTGCATGCAGCAAAAGCCTCCCATTTCCTCTCCGACGGTCTCATCCTCACCCCTCCTCACTCTGCTGCTTCTCCAGTGGCTTCTTTGATGCTCCTCACGTGTGCCAGACCTTGGCCTTGGCTGACGTCTCTGCAAGGCTTCCTGACGGCTGCATGGCTTCCTCCCTCACCTCCTACAGGTCCTTGCCCAGACATCACTTTCTCCATGAGATGGCCCCCCGCCGCCCTCTTTAGCTTTGCACCTGCCCACCCCCACAGGCCTCATCCCCCCACCCCGCTTTGTTTTTCCCCATGATTTTTACATTTTACTGACTTCATTTCTCCTCCCCACCACCCTGCCCCGGCACCCAAAAGTAAGTGGTGTGAGGGCAGGGATTTTTGTGTGTTCCATTCATGGCTGTATGCGTGTGTTCCATTCATGGCTGTATGCACCGCCTGGCTTGAGACCTGTCGCTCAGTACACATTTGGTGGACAAATGACTGAATGCATGGGAGAACCATTTCAGACTACACGAGGGCAGCTCGTGCCCACGACCCCTGCGTGACTCCCTGCCTCCAGCCAGCACACACCCCGTGTTCTGATTTGATGGATACAACAACAGTGCTCTGCAACCAGAGACCCACTCCCCCTGCTCTTTTGTCTTTTTTGGCCTCAGCTCATCTGAAGCTTTTGTCTCCGGAAAACCAACAGAGCCCTCTGCCAGAAAGGTCTGCCCGACCTCCTTGTTATTTCAGCTGTTTTCAGGGTTCTCTAGGAGGATGCTTGGCCACAGAGAGGCCCGTGGGGACCCAGGGTCAGGTGATGGAGTGAGTGGCTCAGGAAGCCTGAAGACTTCCAGCTCTGGCTTATTCAGACCCTACTCAGTGGATCTTCAGGTTGCCTCATCCCTTCTGCTGCTCAGCCCTTCCGGTCTGGGGGTCGTTTGGGGGCTCACCGGTGCCTTTACTCACAAGCCAGCCTGGGAACGGACGGGAGGTCACACTTCAGCATACTTCGCCTGCTTTAAAACGCGGGTTGCAGAGAAGGATATGGATCATTAGTCAAGCTGATTGGCAACTAAAGTTTACTCTACTCCTGCCTGGGGAGCATGGAGACGTGGATCCTTGTGCTCAGCAAGGACCTGATGGAACAGATGGGCCTCGGTTGTGGGATTTGTTGAGTAAAGTGGTCAAGTACTTTCCACCCCCGTGGAAGGAGGGGTGAATGCTTTTTTGCCAAAGACTTCCCCCTTTCTTCCCAGCTGGGAGGGGAGCTCCTTGCCTGTGTCTCCTCTCTCTTCTGAGAGTGACGACGCATAAAGCAAAAGTTGGGAAAGTGACATCAGATAACACGTGAGGGCAGCAGGTGGGGCCAATTTCTTTAGGGGATCTGAGCTTAGAGTTTGAGCGTGGATCTTCATCGAAGTCTTCGCCTGAGAGTCCATTCTTGGAATGTCTGGTTTGCCTTTTCTCTTCAGTTAAAAAAAACATGGGAAAGGGATTAGATGTCTCCCTGGAGGTGTGGGTGTGAGGAATAATGCAATGGAGTGTTTGCTAAATTAGCTTATTACCATTCTATGAAAAATTTAAGTGTTAATGATTCTCTTTGAAAATCCTCAAAGGAATGTTTTATTACGGAACACTGAAGAAACACAATCTGTTTATTTATGTTCCCACCTTAATTTTAGCTTCTTTTCTTAAGTGAATTTTTTTCCCCTGAAGTCTTGTACATTGGGTCATTCCGAAATGGATTATTGACTAGGAATGAGCCCGCGCTAGTGTTCCAGACTAAGTAGCTTTGAGAAGAAAAGCTTCCTATGACTGTTGCTCATGGTTGGAAGCCAGTAGAATGAACTGGGAACCAACTAGCAGGTCAACCAGGGTTTGTTCAGCACCCTCCTTGTGCAAAGGCTCTTTCTTCTAGAAAGAGAGAAGTCTTTGGGGGCCTCAAGATCAACAAATACCGGTTGAATCTAATTGAGTTTGAAATAATAACTCTCCTTTTGGAAAATGGAAGAATTTGCATTTCTGAACAATTGATTCATTGGCCTGCAGATAACCATGACTGTTTACTTGGACTTCCTTTTGTTTTGATTATTTGCGTATCTGCCGGTCCTTTTGATTTTATCTAAGTCTCCCAAAATTTACGTACCTCCAGCCACCCCCAGCTACTCCAGTTGACCATTGGCTTGGCTGGTAGGGACCCGCAACTGGAAACAACATCTGTCCTAACCCTGGTCCTGGTAACATCTTTATATGTTACAAATTGGTTCTCCTTTAATTCCCTCCATGGGTTGGGTGTGCAACTGAGGTTTTTATTTGGTCCAGAATTTCGACTCTGTGTCTGCTTATTGAACTTGCAAATTTAGGGCTTTTAAGGGAACTAGTAGTAATATGGTTTTATTCTCGGCTCCATTTGCAACCTGAAACTTAAAGTATAACCTTCAGTTCCTGTCTTTTAAAACCCAGTCTGATGAGTTGCTTTTGTGTTTGTCCACTGAAGCTGAGTCATCTCTAGTTAGGTTAAGCAGTTTCCTTTTTCTTCTAGGACTAGACACATGATGTTTTTGTTTTCCAGTACCTTGCTATTCAAAGTGGGATCTAAGGACTAGTGGTATGGGCCTCACCCAGCTTCATCTACTGAGTCTGCATTTTAAGAAACGAAACCCCCAGCTAATTCATACGTACATCCAAGTGTGAGAAGCACTGGTTGAACAAGTCTTTAGATTTTCTTATTTAAAATTGCATGCTCATCCAGGGCATATCAGTAAACATGCTTTCCAGTAAAAAAAAAAAAAAAAAATTACATGGTCAGGATGTTAAAGGGACACATTTCCATTAAGAAATTTTGTTCTAACATTTTATTATGAAAATTACAAACATACAGCAAAATTGAAAGAGTTCTAGCCAGTCATGCTGGCTCACGCCTGTAATCCCAGCAGCTCAGGAGACAGAGGTGGAAGGATCACTTAAGCCCAGGTGTTTGAGACCAACGTAGTGGTCTATGTTGCACCCTGCACAACATAGTGAGACCTTGTCTCTACAGAAAATAAAAAATTGAAAGAATTCTACAGTGAGCACCCGTATACTGTCTACCAAGATTCTATTATTAACTTATTTTTTTTACATTTCCTTTTTCCCCCACATTAATTTCTATCAAGAATTTTATATAGAAATGTTAGGTTATAGCATGACTGTTACGGAGAATCGTGTCTTGGTAATAAGGGTCTCACTCTTTCTTCTAGATTTCTCAATGGATTTGATAAAGACACAATTAATTTGGAAACTTCTTGTGAGTCAGAGAAGTGTGGGGGTAGGGGTGGGTAAGCAGAGTTGGGGCTGGTCCTTGTTCCCCCTGCAATACCAGGCCTCAGATTCCTCATTTATATAGTGAGTGGGTTGAGCGAGATCATCTCTGATGTAACTTCCAAGCCTGTGACTATAGGTCTATTGCAAATATTATTATCATCACTATTTTTCAGGTGGAGAAACTGATGAGCCAGTTAAATATTCAAATAAAAAGGAAAACATCTGTTGGCATGGAAAAGTGATTATTTCCTAAGCTACTGAATAAAACACAGCTGCACTGGCAATTTTAACTCTGTTTTCTTGTCAATTTTTGTTCTTTCAGGAAACTTTACAGAAACATGAAGCCCTCAACCATCTGGAGCTCAGAAACATATTTGAGGCTGACTGCGGCTTCTAGAACATCCAGGTGTTCTACAGATGTGAGAATTCGTCCTGTAGTCACCAGATGGAGTCCCTAACAGATGCAAGGCTTATGCTGTGGTTCTAACACTCCTGAAGAAAGAGGGGTCACTTTCTAGGTGGCCAAAGGGCAGCTTTTGACACTGGTGTCTAACTATTGAACATAACCTGTTGTCTTATTGAGCCGTGGTGGGAAAACTGACTACAGAGGATCAAGCCAAATTAGGAGTTGCAAGTTTCCCGACTCTCTTAAATTAAGATTCCAGGTGGGGGCCTCATTTGTGTAGCCCCCATTGCTCCTGAAGCGATCGTCACTGCCACCACCGCTGCCACCAGCACTTCTTGCAAACTCCATCCCTACTGCCCAGGGACTCCCTGCATTGCAAGTGAGCAGAAAGGAGCTTTTGGAAAAGTCTCGACAATCGGCTCCTCCCCTCACCACCATGGGCTGGCTTTTTCTAAAGGTTTTGTTGGTGGGAATGAGTCTCTCAGGATTTCTTTATCCTTTTGTGGATTTTTGTATCAGTGGGAAAACAAGAGGCCAGAAACCGAATTTCGTGATCATTTTGGCTGATGACGTAGGGTGGGGTGACCTGGGAGCAAACTGGGCAGAAACAAAGGACACCGCCAACCTTGATAAGATGGCTTCAGAAGGAATGAGGTGAGTCTTGAGGATGCCAAGCCAGTGTCTCTTTTGATGTCTTACCCCAGTTCTTGTTGGGGGCACTTAAAGAGCGACTGATGAATCTATGTTGATTTGATTAATTTATTAATTGATTTGGTATGAAGCCAGTACAGCATCATAAAGAAATCCATTCGTCTAACCTCCATCTGCCCATTCATCCATCCATCCATCTATTCATCCATCCATCCATCCGTCTATCCATCCATCCATCCATTCATCCAACTGTCCATCCATCCATCTGTCCATCCATCCCTTCATCTATCCATCTTCCATTCATCCATGCATCCGTTTATCTGTCCACCCATCCATCCATCTGTCCATCCATTCATCCATCCATCCATCCATCTGTCCATCCATCCATTCATCCATCCATCTGTCCATCCATCATCCGTCTATCCATCTGTCCATCCATCCCTTCATCTATCCATCTTCCATCCATCCATCCATCCATCCATTTATCTGTCCACCCATCCATCCATCTGTCCATCCATCTGTCCATCCATCCATCCATCCATCTGTCCGTCCATCCATTCATCCATCTGATAACATTTATTGTGTGTGCTGGGAATACATAGAGGTGAACAATATAAAAATCCTCGCCCTCAAGTTGCTCATTGTCTGGCAGAGGAGATGAGTTAAAAGGAAAGTAAGAATTACAATCAAGTATATGAGTCTGCATCAGGAGTTTTGGGAGTTCAGAGGGGAGTGTGTGGAACCAGCCTGGGAGTTCAAGGGAGAAGATGGCCTTTGAAGAACAACTAAGAATCCACGAAGCACACAGACTTATTTATGAGAGAGGTGACTTACATTTAAGGCATTCTTAACTCTAAAGGATTGCAAAAGGGGAGAAGGTGTGTATCTGATGGGTCGGAGTGTATATAAAGAAGCCATCGCAGATTTTTGTACAAATGTCTAGCTCCTTTCCCCCCTTAGATGGAGAACAAGTGTCAGAGCTTCCAGATTTCTGGGTTTTCTTCTTGGGCTAATTTGGTCTGATTGGCCGGCACTGAGTTAAACTCCTCTGACCGGCTCAAAGGAAACCATTCCAGCTAGCCGGTTAGGGTAACATGCGGGGCACCTCCGCAGTTTCAGCCACTTGCGTCCCCACTTATATCCCTATCATGTAGCACAGTGCCTGGCACATAGCGGGCAATTCATAAGTATTTATTCACCAACGAGTGAGGTTTAGGAGCTCAAACTGCCTGAAATGGCACCCCAAATTTTGCATATAGGAATTTTTTTTTTTTTTCCTGGAGAGAGAGTTAATCCATACATAGCATTTACCAGATCCTCACACGGACCTGGGTTGCCAAATGCTGAAGAACTTCTGCTTTCCAGTGGGTTAGTGGGGAAATATCAGGCTCACTGTTCAAGCTGAGATTTGTGAGGCCTGCACATTTTTCTCACGATCCGTCGCCATCAGCGCACGCTTCCTGGGCAGAAAGGGCATCTCGTGGGTCAGGTGCAAACACAGTTTGGTGGGCTCTCGTCTTTTTTTCTTCCTGTGTGCAAGTATTCTCTCCGTCTGAGCCTGGTGGCAGGGGCCAGGTGGACGGCGCTCTGGCCTGAGGTCCACGGCTTCCCATCCTGGCTGTTGACAGGAAAGCCGAGCTTCCTGTGAGGCCACGCGGCTCCCACTGCCTGCTGACGGCCGGCGGGGAGCCGTGACTTTCAGATGGGAGCTCTTATTGCCAAACAGGGTCTAGGGGTGACTTGAGAAAGTTTCTTTTCTGTTTTCTTCTTTTCATTAGTGTGCGAGTTTCCTAGGACCGCTGGAACAAATTAGTACAAACCGAGTGGCTTAAAACAGCAATAATGTGTCCTTTTGCAGCTCAGGAGGGCAGAAGTCTGAAATCAAGGTGTCAGCGGGGTTGGCTCTTTCTGGGAGCGCTGAGGGAGAATCTGTTCTCTGCCTTTGTCCTAGCTTCCGCTGCCTGCTGGCAATCCTGGTGTCCTTGGCTCGTCGACTCGGATCTCTGTCTGCTTCGGTTGTTACGTGGCGTTCTTGGGTGCATGTGTCCAAACTTCCCCCTTCTAGTAAAGATACCAGTCATTGGATTAAGGCCACCCTAAATCAGTATGACCTCATCTGCAAAGACCCTATTTCCAAATAAGGCCACATGCACAGATTCTGGCTTGACTTAAAATTTGGGGGAACATTATTCAACCGAGTACAATTGACCCTACGACATATCCCTTTTCCTCTGCTTCCAACAGAGTCTTCTAACGTCGTAGGTGCTCAATCAATGTTTCTTGCACTGAAGACTAAATGTCACGCTTAAGAGGGCCAGAGCCACGTGGTTTGAGCTCAAATCCCAGCTCTGCCACTTTCTATTCCTGTGACCCTGGGCAAGCTGTGTTACTCCTTGGAGCTTTTCTTTCCTCCTTTGTAAATGGGGACGGTAATAGTACCCATATCTCATAGCGTGTTGCGAGGGTTAAATTAAGTAAAACATGTAAGCAGTTAGCATAGAGCCTAGCATGCTATAGACATGGATATATGTTATTGATGGTTATTTTTGTTATTGTTATTAGAAATAATGTCCCTTTGAATTGTCAATGTGAATTGCCTACTATGCATGATAAAAAGTCCAAATGACAATCAAGGAAGGAGGACGTGGATTTCCAGTGATATGTGCACAGAGGGCCAACATCTGTGTTTAAATCAACACAACAGCTGCAACGATCGCTAACCCAGGGTGGAGAACCTGCAGCCTTAAGGACACATGTGGCCTTCTAGACCTTTTGACTGAATCCAAATTTTACAGAACAAATCCTTTTATTTTTATTAATACGTTTTTGTCTTTTATATTTTTATTTTATTTTTTAAATGAACGTATTTAAGACACCCAAGAATAAAATAAGTTTCAATGAAATAATCCTCCCAGACTGACCAGCACAATTAGAACATTAGTAAACCATGAGGCCTAAATTGACAGCTGCTATGCTCATGATTTAGTTCTAACTTCCCCCCCTCTGACCGGCGCCTCTACTGCACAAGGCTGGTTGGTGAGAGTTTATGGGGGTCGAGTACACCAGTCTGTTATCAGCTTTTGACAACGGTGCGTTGCGTTTCTGTTTGAAGTGGAATTTGTGAATTGTTGCACAGCTCGACAATGTTTTTTAATTCTGTCTGCTAAACAGCCCAGCATGTCAAAGAAGACCAAGAGAACACTGAAGGAAGAAAACAGATTTTTTAGTGAGGATTGGGAATTGCAATATTATCTTGTTTCTGCTAAAGATAAGATTGTTTGCTTGCTTTGTCATACTGCAGGATCAGTATGACAGGATCAGAAATTCAGTGCTCATCAGCATTATAACACTCATAAGGAACGCAACTATTTTAAATTAGAGGGAGAAAGGTTGCAGAAGGTTGTATTGCAGAAATTAAAAGACGAAAAGCAAAAGCAATGATAATTCTTTCAAGCAGCAATAAGACCTGGAAATAATGCCACTGAAGCAACTTATAACGTAGCTTATATACTCTGAAAAAGGGAAGCCATCAGTGATGTAGAAATTGTGAAAGAATGCATTGCCAAAGTCGTAGGATGCTTATACCTTGATAAAGTTTCAAGGTACAAACAACTGCCTCTTTCAAGGAGAACCGTAGCTGCTCGGCAGCATGAATTAGCCTTCGACTTAGCAGAACAACTTCCTGCAATAGTTCAAAAGGAAAATATATATTATTCAATAGGTTTGGATCAATCAACTGATACTACTGACTTGGCACAGGTTTTATACTTCATTCGGGTCATAACAGAAGATTTTCTTTGCTACGAAGAGTTATCTGCTTTGGGTGCTCTTATGATCAGAACACAGAGAATAGATATCTTTGACAACTTTCAAGATAAATGTCATGAGGTTGGACTGAATTTGCTAAATTTAGTGAGTGTATGTACAGATGGTGCACCCTCCATGACAGGAAAACGTGAAAGGTTTATTGCACAGATGAAAAAAGTATTAACAGATCCAGAGTCTTATTTCTTTTCATTGTATCTTGCATAAGCAAAATCTCTGTGCTGAAGTTATTATTTTAAGTGACACTTTGCAACAAGTTATAAGTATTTTAAACTCTATTTGTGCAAATGCAATGCAGCGTCATCAGTTTCGTAACATGCTAAAGTTGAATGATGAGGTATTCAGTGTGGATTTGCCATATCATTCTAAATACATTGGCTATTGCAGGGACAGGTGTTAGCCAAAATTTTATCTCTGCAAGAATAGATAGTTAAATTTTATGAAGAACAGAATCAGCAATGTGAATTATTGAAAGAAGATTTCTATAGGAATGCAGCATTTCTGTGTGCTATCATGTCAAATCAAAACGACTTGAATATTTCTTAGGTAAAACTAAGTCTATATATGATATGTGCCAAAAAATCCAAGCATTGTGAAATAAAGTTATCTTTTTTCGAAACACTTTTCTTCAAAAGGAAATTTTGGATGAACATTTTCCCCAGTTAGCAAAGGTCATTGATGAGCAGGATAGTATATGCGAATCATTTGAAGAATATGCAGCTGTTATAGACCTGTTAATTGGAGAATACAATGAAAGTTTTGCTGACTTTGAAAATCATGACATCACACTCAAATTAGCATTGCAGCCTCACCTAGCTGATATCACCAAGGCACCTAAAGAACTACAAATGGAATTGATTGATCTCTCAGAAGATGACATTTTAAAGTGATTGATGATAAGAAAGATCCAACTGAAATATAGAAAAATGCAGTAGAATACCCACACCTTCGACAACATGCCCCCCAAAAATGCTTTCTTGCTTTTCCACCACTTATTGCTGGGAATCTGCATTCTCCTACCTAACCCAAATCAAGATGCCCTCAAGGTCACAAATGACTGATGCCCATCTAGAGGACCAACTGAAACCGCCGACATCCATGCTGCAACCAGAAATTCAAATGCTTCCCAACAAAAAGCAGAGACAACAAAGTCATTAAAAGGTTAGTTAACTTTAAAATTAACAGGTAGTTCTCATTTTTTGAAATTGTTAAGTACATAGTAGTTAGATCTTTACAAAATAATGGACATTTTAAAGTATATCTAATTGAAGTTCTTGAATGTGGCCTTATTTGATTACAGCTAAATTAATGCAACCTTCCGACATGAAAAGATTCCCCAGCCCCGAGCTAACCCTTTACTGAGTGCTCGTAAGGTGCCAGGCTCTGGGCTTCACCCCATTTCATTCTTACTACCATCCCACCTTTCTCTGATTTCACAGATGAGGAAATTGAGGTTAAGTAACTCACTCGGAGTTGTTGAGTGGCCAAGCCAACATTCAACCCCAGATTCTCCCATTCTAGGGCTGTGTCCTTGGGCTGACCTTGCCATCAGAGCTGTCAAAGAGGATGAGATTGGAATCTCAACATTTTTTCTCCCTTTGGTGCTGATGAAGGATTTTTGGGCTATCCAAGTGTAAGAGGCAACCTGACAAATTTGATTTAGATGTCATTCGTGGGAACAGTTGATACAACCATCGGTCAGGAGGGCTGCCCAGCTGGGGATGTGTGGTGGCTGCATTGCAGATGCCTGTGGTCTTATCTCACCTCCTCCAACTTTGTTTCCAACCCTCTCCTCATGTTCCTAACATTGCACTTATTTCTGTTCCTCAAACACACTTTTCCCTGCCTTAGGGCCTTTGCACTGGCTGTTCGCTCTTACTGGCAAACTCTCCTTTCAGGCTTTGAGTGGCTGGTTCCTTCTTGTCCTCTGGTCTCCACTCAGGTGCCATGTCCTTGGGGAGACCTTTCCTGACCACTCCCTCCAGCACCGCCTCTCTGCCCCGGGCATAGCCCTTACCCTTTCCCCGGTTTCATTTCCATAGCCTGTACCCCTGTTGACGTGATCTCTGTTTCCTTCTTTACTGCCTGTCTCTCACACTGGAGAAGCAACATTTATCTGTCTTCTTCATGCCTCTGGTGCCTAAAACAATGCCTGGCACGTGGTAGGTGCTCAAAAATATTTGTTCGAGTACTCCAAGTACTTGGAATCCTGGATCTAAACTTCTGGGCATGTGTACACGAGTTCACCACAGCATGGGTCTGGAGCCAGACTGCTGGGGTCTGGTACTTGCTAGCTCTGGGAGGGAGACTGAGCTAATTAGTAAACTTTGCTGGGTCTCAGTTTGTTCATCTCTACAAAGGGACAATAATGGCACTGACATCACAGGGCTGTCAGGAGGAGGAACCGAGTTAAGTCATATAAGGCATTAAAAGAGCCCCTGGCGTGTATTGGTGCTTGCGGGGTACTAGGTCTGCTGCAGTCGCTGTGAACGGGCTCTGCTCCCCTCTCCTCCCCCATGTTCCCCTCTCCTGGCTTGGGGGGGTCACACCCATTTTCTCAGCTTATGTTCCAGAAACACCTTATTCTGTCCATGCTCTGATGTTCCGCCCCTCCCCAAGCTGAGCTGTAGAACTCGTCTGTCCTCTTGGAATCTGCTCGATTCTGCACATTCCTAGACCAAACCCCCAAGGCAACACTTAGATGCCTCTATATCATTTCCCTTTTACTTCCTCCTGGCTAGCACATACCATCTGTTTTCTGTTTTTTTAACCTGGCTATGGTAGATGTGGTTTGCCCATTTTGTGGGCAGAAAAAAACCATCCACAACATAACTCTGATGTCATTTATTGTTGCAGAAAAGAGGGATCCTTGGGGCAAGAAAAGCAGAATCTTCCAGTGCCTCTGCATTTTGGCGTCCCTTTTCAGACTTCCTAAACTGCACTGACATGGAGATGAGGTAGGGAGTGTGGTCTGTAGCCCCAGGGCCTCGAGCCATTTCCAGTAGCCCAAGTCAAAGAACAACCCCCCCTCACCAGATCACATAGCGAGAAACTGAGGCCCAGAGAGACTTGAAACGTTTCTACTATGATAGTCACTCTCTGCCAGGGGGGAGTACATTATCTGCTTTGTGGGTTCACTAGTTTGCAGATTGACCATGTTGAAAATAATAATGCGCTATTGTTTTGTTAAAAAAAATGAAAGCTACCACAAATCAGCACACATGTCTTTATCAGAGGGCATTGTCATCTGGGGCCTCCTCCATGATTGCTCGTGTGTGCGCTGAAAGGAGGCAAGGCCCTTGCACTTGTCTGTAGGTGAAGCAACCAGCATATTTTGCCCTTGGCCTTGTGGGCTGTCATTTTTGCCAGTGTCCTGTGCAAATCTGAGCTGGGCCGTGCTATTGAACATTTGCAAGCTTAAAAATGATAAGATAGCCAGAAGCAAATAGAAGTGAAATCTAAGTGAAAATGCCAAGGACTTAGTAATCAACTAAAACTTAAAATTTTCAAGCAATTGAAATAGGGGAGATGTAAGGCAACTTGCATTACAGTGGGGGACAGAAGAATGAATGGCCCATGCTTTAAAAAAGAGAAGAGGACAAATGCATTCAGTTGGCATCTTTTCCAGCTCTTCAAGCAGTCTGAAAAAATATATATAAATATATTTTTGAGATGGAGTCTCGCTCTGTTCCTCAGGCTGGAGTACAGTGGTGTGATCACAGCTCATTACAACCTCGAACTCCTGAGCTCAAACGATCCTCCCACTTCAGCCTGCCGAGTGGCTGGGACTATAGGCACGAACCACCATGCCAGCTAAGTTTTAAATTTTTTTGTAGAGATAGGTCTCGCTCTGTTGCCCAGGCTGGTCTCGAACTCCTGGTTTCAAGCGATCCTCCCACGTCAGCCTCCCAAAATGCTGGGTTTACAGATGTGAGCCAGTCTGAAAATATTTAAGACACTCTGAGAACCCAGTGAATAACCTTGACGATGCAACGCGAGTTTGTTTCTTGTTGGCAGCACATCCAGGGAAAGCCAATGCTGGTTTCACCTGCGATGAACAAGCAACGTATTTCTTGAAAATTCTCGATCTGGGCAGTCCCTTGCTTATGTCTTCTGGCTGGGTGGCCAGATTCGAGCAATGGACTAGGATTTCCAGACGGGGCTTTGGGCTGCTGAGCAACAATGACTCACAGGTCTCTCGAGGAGAGAAGGGGAATGGCCAGTGACCGTGAGACCAGGTGGTGACAGCCTGCAAAGCCCCGGCACTGCCCACTCACTTGAATCGTCTGCCAGGCCGGCTCAGAAACAGAGTCGACGCACATTGTAATAACGTTTGCTCACACGCATTGATTAGCAATACGCCAACTTTGCACCTTGATCTCGTTTCCTCCCTGCTCTCCCCCTTCTCTGCCCTAGTTTAATTTTGAGTCAAGCCAGCGTTCTGCCGCCACCGATGCTGCTGGAGCTCTAGGCAGTGGCTCAGCTAGGAATCAACAATCGATACTCACCACAGGAAGGCCAGAGGCTCCCAGGGACTTTGAGGCTGTTTCTAAAAAGGGCCTCGGTGAGGAATGAATTGAGCTGTCAGTTTAGTCAAACACCTGGTTTGATTTCTGTTCTCAGAATTGGCTCCCCCCTCCCCGCCCCCCGAGAATCCATCCACCTTGTGACCTCTCAGGCTTCTTTTTCTGAGCCACCCTGCTGCCTTGGGGATTTGGCAGTCACCTAAGGGAAGACACAAACCCGGCAGGCACTCAGGCGGCAGGGGGTTGTGATCAGGTCCTGATATCTGCTGGAGGCATCTGAAGGAGGGCAGAGAAGACATTCTCAGCAAGATTGCTATCGGGAAGGGAAGTGTCCTGCAGTCTCTGTGATTCCCTCCCAGCTCCCTCCCTGCCCAGATTCGGTGACTCAGATTCAGGGCTGGGAGGACCCTCCCTGGGTTCTGATGACCTTCGCCACTATCCCTGAAATGTTTGCTTTGGGAGGTCCCATCCTGATTCCTCCTTGTCAGCTCTCAGTACTGTGGGACAGGTGCCTTTAGGTCTTTGCACTTGGGTAAATAGGTCAAACAGACCTGAAACTCACGTCATGCCCACCTATCAACTGGGGCCAGTGAGGGCTGAACAAAAGGGACTGCAGGTTTTTACCTCATGGCTCTGTTTGGTAGATGGGGACATGCAGGAACACAATGACCTAGATGGTATCCAATCTTAGAGAAAAGAAAGGAACTGAAATATTAACCAGTGGGGCCTTCGTGCCAGCCTGCTTAACCAGCTGCAAGTTCAAAGTGGCCCATCCAGTTGCTATTATTAGTTCTTCTTTTAGCCTCCCAAATAGAGTCACTCACAATGAATCTCTGCTAAGAACAGGTCATGAGACAAAAGCCGGGAGACCCTAGTCAGCACTGCCCTTAAGAGGCTTATGGCCAAAAGAAGGCAAATAAAGACAAGAAAACCAGGCTTTAGAATGCAGGGGCGTAAGGTGCCGTAAGAGCGGGAACCCCCGCCCTGTCTCCGCCCCGTGCTTTTGTGACATGAGTTGGATGTGACTGCCCTGACAGCTTAGGGATAGATTAGCACATCACTTACACATTAGTCTCAGCCGGGAAAGAGAAAGGCCCGGTGCTGGGCTTCTCACCGCTTGGGTGAGAAACTCAGATGGAGAAGCTGTGTCACAGATAGTTCGGTGGGGCCACAGGAAGAGAAAGGCCAGTTCTCTAGAGTGAAGCCAGGAGGTCACCAATAAAGGTTATCTGTCAAGTCCTGAATGCTGAGACCTTAAAGAGGAGCAGGAATTAGCCAGACGAAGGGAGGGGGGAGAGTGTCGTAGGCAGAGGGAAA
Organism: Avahi laniger; assembly: GCA_963575035.1. NCBI lineage: Eukaryota > Metazoa > Chordata > Mammalia > Primates > Indriidae > Avahi > Avahi laniger. The sequence continues at coordinate 45,902 of CAUYSK010050583.1, read as the reverse complement.
AGCAAGAGCAAAACCCAGAACTGCACGGGGCCCATTCACCCAACAGATGTTCCTAGAGCCTCGCCCGGGCACTGTCCCAGGTGCTGGGAATACGTCCGTGATCCGGGCACTCAAATGCCCTCGCTGTCCGGCTGTCCTGGGGTGGGGTGGGGTCGGGGTTGCATTCTTGCGGTTGAGGATGGCGGGGCCAGGGGCGGTGAGGCTGGACTGAGGGTGCAGGGCACTTGGACTTGATCCTGGAGGCGGTGGGGAGCCCCGAGAGACTCAGATCATCGGCCTGCATCTGAGATGGGATGTTCCGGCTTACTAGGGACGGTCCACACTGGCAGCCGGGAGGGCAGGGGCCACATGGCAGAGACCTCCAGGATGGCTTGACTCAGGGTTGTGGCAATGTAGAGAGGTGAGGTGTCCTGTCTGGGAGGCACTTAGATGCTTGCGTGTGCGTCCTTCCTTCAGGACGACCGTGCACATGCCCCCTGCAAGAATGTGAAAAGGAAAGGGAGAATTTGCCTAGCTCAGCTGCTAGGAATCCTTTTTTGAAAAGCACTAATGAGTGGATGAATGAATGAATGAGTAAACAAGACACCCCAAATCCACTATTTGCTACCACATTTGCTCTCAGTTTACAAAGGGCTCCCATATCCATTATCTCAGTGATCTCACGGAACCACCATCTGGGGACTGAGTCAGGTGTGTTCCCATTTCACAGATGGCAACACGGAGGCTGAGCTGGGCTGGTTCTCCATTTGTCTACGGCCTCTTTCCAGTTACCTCCTCCCACCCCTCTCCGTCTACACATAAAGGCCACAACAAATGATTTTTAAAACCTATTTCCCCCTCGTGCCTTTAAATTATGAATGGACCAAGGACAGATTTTATTCCAGTCACATAGCAATTTAGAGAGTTGCCACAGAAAGCCTCATCATCTATTTTAAACGCCTTGTAAATGAAGGCTGGACATGCTTCACTTTGCACCGTTATGTCTCTCCAGGGCTTTCGCGGCAGCCGTTCCAGCGCTAACGCTCCCTGGTTCTAATACATGTAATTTATGCAATAGCAAGTTGCTTTGGTTTCTGTCTGGCTGTGTCTTAATTTGCGTTGATTTTCTTGTTAACAGGCTGCTGTAATGTCTGGCTTTGTGTTTCCAGCTTTGCCTTACAATGTATTTTCAGACTTTAATTAGGACCCCTGATGGTGAACTGGCCTGAGCCTGCCCAGATAGATTTGGGGGAAAACCAAAAACAAAACCTTTGCAAGTAACAAGACCATTTTGTGGCTTATTAATTTAGTCCCCACCGAATGGAGACAGTGGCCGGAACAGCGGAAGAAGGTGACATGCAGGTCAGTTCATAAGGCTTCATTTTGGGGGATACAGTCTCTCCAAAGACTTGGAAATAAAGGAAATAAGATTGTTTCTCACTTCGGAGAGTTAAGCTCTGAACTTTAACACACCGTGGGGAAGGAATGGAGCCCTGAAAGCATCCGCTTAAGTGATTATGTGAGAAATGAACTAACACGCTTTTTCCAATCAAACCACCTGAGTTCCTGTCTTCAAGTTTTGTTTGTTCATTCACCAGATGTTGCTGGAGCAGACCTGACCCACCAAGGCACGGTGCCTGGGGCCGGCGTTGCAACCCTGAGCCCCGTTCTCATAAAACCTACAGTCTGCAAAGGAACTTGAAGCTACATGTTGGTAGAAACGTGCTGCTAGACCGTTTCTAAGATGATGACATTAACATGTCCAAGCAGAGACGGAGCACAGGGCAGTCGTTTACAAAGGGCAAGGGGGCAATAACATTCAGGTGACGTATTTTTGTCATTGCCTGGGTGTATTCGTCATCTCAGGCTACTATAACAGATACCGTAGACTGAGTGGTGTAAACGACAAATGTTTATTTCTCACAGTACTGGAGGCTGGAAGTCCAAGATCAGAGTGCTGGCGTGGTTGGGTTCTAGTGAGTGCCCTCTTCCTGGTTAGTAGGAGGCGGCCTTCTTGCTGTATTCTGTATTCTTACATGGCAGAGAGAGTGAATGAGCTCTGGTTCCTCTTCCTTTTTTCCTAAGGGGAGTCGTCTCATCATGGGAGCTCTACCCTCATGACCTCGTCTAAGTTTAATTACCTTCCAAAGACCCCACCTCTAACTACCATCACATTGTGGATTAGGGTTTCCACATAGGAATTTTGGGGTGAACACAAATATTCAGTCCACACCACCAAGCAAGACGAAATGGTGGTTCAATAGCCTTTGAGTATCCCAGATCCGCTATCAAAGGTCCACCCACAGTGGGAATAAGATTGGCCAACTAAAGGACTTTTTCTGTGATCCATTTGAAGTCTCTTGACGTTAATGAACTCCACACTCACCAGGGCAAACTTTGGATTCTGATTTCCCATGTAACTTGTGTACAGGAAGAAAACATGTTGACCATGCCGACACTCTGTTCCTGTACCTGTCCTTGGCAGTCAGTTGGGACATGGCAAGCCCCTGTCTTTCTCAGGCTCACGTGGTTTGTGTGGATGTGAGTCAGGCTGTCAGGGCTGGCACCACCAAGAGTAAGCCTTAGGAACTTCCCGGCCAAACACCGGCTACCATAACACGATGACCTAGTTAATGTAATACCCTCTGTGGACCGGCCCGGCCCCAGCCAGCCTTCCCTCAGATGCTGTAGTGGAAAGAGCACGGTGATTTGGGTTGGGAGGGTCTGGGTTCAAATTCTAGTTCTGTCGTTTCCTAACCATAGGGGTCTACAGGCTTTAGTATAGTGTAGTGATCAGTGATTAGACGGGCCGTGGTGTAAGATGCATCCGTGCTCATCCCCACTGTGTGGTCTTGGGAAGGCTACTTCAACTCTCTCGGCCTCAGCTTCCTTATCTGTAGAATGGAAATCCCGATGCTTATTTTATAGGTGTTTTTAAAAATTAGCAATAACATCTGTAACATGATTAGGATGGTAGCCACTGGATAAATGGCAGCTATTTTTGTTACTACAAGACAAAGTCAATGCCTATTTTTTATACTTAGCAGCTTACATGTAACCTCTCTGGAGACGTGCTTTCCCGGCACACACGTATACACACTTGGTACGCTTTCAGGGAACATCTTGTGCTTACTGTTCTCCAAGCCCCTTTACATACTGAAATGATCCATCATCTCTTTCTCTGAACCATGAGCACTATGAGGGCAGAGGTTTGTCTTGGTCCATCCCAGGCATTGTACCACCCACAGTGCAATAGCCAGGACTCTCTGGTTGTAAGTGACAGAAACCCAACTCAGTCAGCCTAAGCACAAAAGGTGCACAGGTTGGGCTCGTGAACTGAACTCTGGAGAGACTCTGTTTTTTGTCTGTACTTCAGGGCTAGTTGGCCCATTCTTTCAGGCTCCTCCAGGTGATGATAGTAGATGTGGCCCTGCCATTCTGGGGTCACATTTTTACAGCTTGAGATTCGAGGAGAAAAAGAGAGCTATTTCTCACTCCCTGGTTCAGAAAATTCCAAGTTTGGATTCTGAATAGCCCTGCTTGGGTCATGGGTCGTGGGCCCATTCACTGAGGACAGAAGACTGTGCTACTCTGATCAGCTCACACTAGAGTCCTGGGCCCATGTTGGGTGGGTAGTTGTAGGGCAGGGAACAGACACCAAGAGCCCCACAAGAGCCACATGGAAGAGGTGGGTGGAGAAAGGGTGGACGCTCCACAGTAAAACACGCCTGATGACTGCTCCAGCCAGGGCTCAGGTATTGCCAGGTGAACGTCTGCATTGACAGGAAAAGGCTGCAAGGAAGTTTCACATGCTCTAGAAGACAAAGTCCAGGCTTACCTTACTGCGGGATGAGGAAAGACTGTGACCATGGTAGGTTTTTAAGGATCAGTAGAGGTTTGGAAGGGAAGAAGAGGGGTAGAGCGTTCATTAGCAGAGAGATGCAGTCAAGGTGTTGAGCTGGAGAGTTGGGTGGGATGAGGGTGAGGGAGGGATTCGAGATGTTCCAAGAGCAAGAGTCCTGTTGGGCTGGACTCTGGGGACATGTGGGGTGGTGTATTAGTTTCCTAGGGCTCCCGTGATGCAATGCCACTAATTGAGTGGCTTACAACAACCAAATTTTATTCTCGCACAGTGCTAGAGGCTAGAAGTTCAAGATCAAGGTGTTGTCAGGGCCACACTCTCTCCAAAGCTCTAGGAGAAGTTCCTTCCTTTCCTCTTCTAGTTTCTGGTAACCCCAAGCAATTTCTCGGCTCCTGGCAGCATAACCTCAATCTCGCCTCCGTCTTCCATGGCCGTCTTCCCTCTGTGTGTCTCTGTGTCTTCACTTAGCATTCTCTCCTCTGTGTCTCTCTCCTGTTCTAATAAGGGCACCAGTTATGTTGGACAAAGACTAACTGCACTCCAGTATGACTTCATCTTAACTTCAGATTATCTCTGCAATGACCCTATTTACAAATAAGGTCGCATTCTTAGGTATGGGGTTTGAGACTTCAGCATATCTATTTTGGGTCACAGTCCAGCCCACGGCAGGCAGCAATGGCTCAGAAGGCTGCAAAGGTAGGTTGAGCCAGAACAAGATGGGTTATGGTGGCTAAGACTTGGGGCAGGGGAATGGCATGATGGGTCCACGTGCTGGCGTGGATTAGAGAGAGGGACAATCACCAAGTTGATCCTGGTAGCATCATTGGGAATGAGGAGAAGCTGAAGGTGGCAGGAAGTGGCAGAGAGACTCCAAAATGATGCCTCAGTTGACTGGGAGGGGGTGGACACGGGCTCTTGGAGGGAGGGACGCTAAGCTTGGTTCTGTGCATGTTGAGGCTGAGGTGACATGCAACTTATACATGTCAGCGAACACGACGCCAGTGTAGTGCCCACTGCAGCCACGTGCTGCTCACCCCTGGAATTTCATCCAGCATGCCCTGCTCACTCATTGCTCCTCTACCATACCGGAACATTCTCTTCCCCCCATTTAGCCTTAATGACAGTAATCACATTAACTACCATGAATTTTAGAAACCTCCTCTGTGCCTGGTGCTCTGCTAATTGCTTTGTGCATTGTCTCATTGAATTCCTCAAATGACCCGGTGAGGTGGGTCAGATGATGCCCATTTCGCAGATGACGATACGGAGGCGTAGATCAAGTGACCCGTCTAGTCTCACACTGGAGAGAGTCGGGGCCGTGTTTGAACGCGGGTTTGTTCGTCTGTGCTTTTAACCTTCCCGTCACTCTGCCTCCCACAGCACTTTCTTTGTAGTTCCCCAATAGGCCTCATCTCACTTTACCTTATCATCCACGTAAGTCTCGACATTTCTGCTCAGTGAAAGTTCTTTGGTGGAAAGAGCTGTGGCTCCCCAGCGGGCTCTGTTGTGGGTGGTCGCATTACACCGGCAGCTCGTGGGTGAAGGATGTGAGATGACAGGTGATGTGCATGTGTCTGTTGGGAGGCAGCGAGACGAGCAAAGTGGGGAACGGACCAGTGGTGTCTTCGTGTCTACGTATCTAGCCGCGGGAGAGGTTACGTCTTGGTTTCTGCAGAGACCCCAGTTGAGCAAGCCAGTTTCCGTGCAGGCTATGGCCTTCCCACCAGACCGGAAGAAACAGGTCTCACCAGGTAGCATGCAGGACCTGAGCTGGTGACAGTGGAGAAGCCGCTGTCCCGAGGTCTGGAGTCATACCCCAGGGCACTGGTGGGAGTAGGCGGCCACATCGGTGCTCTGGTGGAACTCCAGCCTAGATAAGGGAGGCAGGCAGTGAGCAAGAGACAAATCCCCGAACAAGATAAAGTCAGATAGGACAAGGGCTAGGGACAGAATACAGCAGTGATGCGGTGGGAGTGACTGGGTCAGCGAAGACCTCCCCAGGAGGTGAAATAGGAGTGGAGATCCAGGTGACAAGCAGGGGCCAGCCACATGGGGAACAGAGCAGGGTGTTCAGGACAGAGGGAACATGAAAAGGGCCCGAGGCAGGAATGAGCTCGGGATGTTCCATGAAGAACGACTCAAGCGGTGCGGCTGGAGGGGAGCGAACTCAGGGAGCAGGGGTGATGCCAGATGGGGTCCAGGTCACCAGGGCAGTGAGTTCCCACCTTTCCCATGTCATATCACACCTGGAAACTAATGATATTTATGCTCCTTTCCAAGAACCTCCATCAAGATGACTGGCGGTAGAGGTGGCCAGCCTGGGCCCCAACCCAAGGGCTCTGTCCACATTGTACGATAAGGGGTTTGCTTTCCCTGGAGCTGGGCAGGGCACAGGAGAGCCAACACAGGACAGCCCTGGTGCCTCCAGTTGCCCCGGGCCCCGCTTGCTGCCCTAGGGGCTGGGAGGAACACTAGCTCAGAAAGCCCAGGACCCATTTGGGCCTATCTGCGTGCTCCAGCTCCCTAGCTGGGAAGCTCTGATCGAGGGCCTGTAAACCACGGTGACTTTGGTTTACTTTGTTTGCAACGAGAACCCATTGGAGGGTTTCTAACCAGGGACTAATGTTAAGTGAGAAACATTTTTTTAAGATTAAGATGACTGTGGCTGCTCCATGGAAATGAGAGGAGGGGGATCGAGGGCAGGAATTGCAAGTAGGGCTGCCACGTACAGCTGGGCAGACTGCGCAATGCTCAGCACCAGACCATGGTGTGGATGGTGTGCACCCCCGGGTTATACAGCATCATGGCCCTGGGGAGGCAATGCAGAGACGATGGCCGTGGTACAAGATGATGGTAGCTTGGACTAGGACATTAGCAGGTAGATGGAGAGAAACTGAGAGGTTCTGGATGTATTTGGAAGTAGAGTTGATAGGACATGCTAATAGTTTGGCTATGGAGAGGGAGGAGGGAAAGAGAGTTACCAGCTTGAGTAGCTGGGGGGAGGCGGTGCTATTTGTTGGCACAGGGAGGATTGGTAGGGAGGAGCAGGTATGCAGGGAAAAACCGAAAGAAGACCCAGATGAGCTTGCAGAGACTGGCAAAGGAAGCAACCAGTGCCACGTGGGAGCAATATCTGGGGCCCCAAGACCAACAGGCATTTCTCTCCTGGCTCTGGAAGCCCAGTGGGCTGAGAGGTAGCTGGGCTTTATGACAGGGCTGATGGCACTGGGCAGGGCCAGCTGGAGGGGCATGTGGCCAAGGCAGTTACACAGAGCCCCATCCTTGGACCCTTGCTTGGTTGAATACTCTACTGTTACTGTCTTAAAATGTTTAGTGATTCTTCAACCAGGGGCCCTGCATTCTCATTTTGCATGGGGTCCTGCAAATTGTGCAGCTGGTTGTGCTATGGTGGATGAAGAGACGGCGCTGGTAAGCTTGGGCCAGCTCGTACAGAACTACAAATTCAAGCCAGAATGAATCCAGGTGTAACAGATGCTTATGTCTTAACATAATATATGTGAAGTGCTTGGAACAGTGCCTGGATTAGAGTAAGCGTTTCATAAACATTAGCCGTGAGAGTAGTGAGAATGATTATGAGGACCATTTAGGAGTTGAAGCAGGAAGGTCCTCGTGCTTCAGTCTCAGGAGGAAGAGAACAGAGAAAGCTGGGTAGAGATGGATATTTGTTTTGGGAGCAAAGGTGTCAGCAATGGGTAGAACTCGGTTTGAAATTCTAAGGACAGCAGTTACTAGCTACTGGCAACAACAATATCTCGGGCTCTGGATTTGGCCCCAGGAGTTTGGTCCCTGTGACCCCACTATGTGTGGCTGCCAGGAAGGCTTTAATGGAACCTGTGCGATTGAGGGAAGGAAGGCTGAAGGAAGAGCTGGCAGGGGTGGTCGTAGCCGGAACTGGGAGCCCCTGAGCTCCCCGAGGCTCCGGAGGGAGGACCTCACTCAGCTCCCACAATCCCAGAGGTGCATGTTGGCGCACACACCTTCCCTGCCCTCATTCTGTCCGAGGGAGGGCTCCACAGCCTGCTTCCAAGAGTGTGGCTTCAGGGCCAGGCCAGGCTCCCAGACGTGCAGGGCTGGGATCTCGCCCTGTGATTTCACGGCTCGCTGCTCATGCTCCTTCTTTGCTCTTTGTCACCTTGAAAAACGGTGTCCAGGAATTAACGTATCTTCTGGGAACGAGGCCCAGGGCTCTTTAGCAAGACTTGTGTTGTACAAAAGCAGAGAGGATAGTGACGTCACCCAATCAGCACACATTGGATCGTACCCATTTTGTGCTGTGCTGAGGAATTAATAGTAAACCAAGTGTTGTCTGGTGAGAGAGGAAGACGTTGTTCTGCTTGTGTATTGCTGAGCAACAGACTACCCTCAACCTTAGCTCAAAACAACGGAGCTCATGAGTGGAGCTCATGATTTTATGGTGAGGAATTCAGGCACTCCTTGGTTGGGCAATTCTTCTTTTCCATGTTGTGTTGACTGAAGTTGCTTCGTGCAATTCAGCAGGCAGATGGTCAGGCGGGGAGGTCTGGGGTGGCCTTGCTCAGAAGGCTGATGTCATGATCGGAACGTCCTCAGCTGGGGTCAGTGGCCAGCGAGAGCACCTGCAGATGGCCTCTCTGGCCTGGTGGTCTCCAGGTGGTCTGACTTCTTATATGGCGGTTCACAGCGTGTTTCAACAGAGGAAGTGGAAGCTTCCAGTCTTATAAGGCCTGAGCCCGGAAGCTGGTGCAGTGCCACGTACCTCCACATTATTGTGTTGGTCAAAGCAGTCACAGAACCCACCCAGATTCAAGGGGAGAGGACACAGACCCCGCCTCTCACTGGGAGGCATGTCAAAGAATTTGTGACCACCTTTAGTCTGACGTGAAAACAAAGAGTTATAGTTGAGTATGGTAAAGTGTATGCCAAAGGATATATTAATATAATTACATGGAGAAGTAGGGGGGTCCTGATTCTGTGCAGAAATTGGGGGGGTGCTGCGGATAGGTTGTGGGGAAGAGTCGGGGAAGATGTCCTAGAGGTGGTAACATTTGAACATTTGAACTAGGCCTGGAAGACAGCTGGGATTCGTCAATCACTGTAAGTAAGTCAGGGTAGTGGGGAGCCAGGCATTGCCAGTGGTGGGCACAGCGTGTGCAGAGGCACAGAGGTAGGGGAGTGCTATGGGGTGTTGTTGGGGGGCCGAGGGTTTGGAGCGGCCAGGGATAGCAGACAAGCCCTGAGCAGCAGGCAGTGTGAAATCGTATTCAGTTTGGGGTCGGCGTGATAGATTTGCATCGTAGAAAGGCATTTGCATTCTCATGGACCATGATGTGAGGTGGCAGAAGACTGGGCTCTTGTAATACTTTTGACTCTAACTCCCGAGGACCTCTACGGACGCAGTGACAGTGGGCAGCAGAGAGGAAGGACGGATTCTGGGAGCTACTTGGGAGACAGAATTGACAGGACTTGGTGGCCGGTTTGGCATGGGAACTGGCCAGAGGGAAGCAAGAGTGAACTGAGCAGGAGCGAAGAGTCCAGGCGGGCCTGCTGCGTTCTCTGCTGGGGCACGGGGTAGGCGCTGCTCACCGAGATGGCGGGGGGAGCAAATTTTAGGGTGAAGACAACGGAGGCAGCCCTGGATTATCGCCTGCAAGCTGCTAGGGAGAGATGTCCGGGAAGGGGCGGGGGGCAGTGAAGATGGTCTCTGCGTGAAGTCTGAGCCGGGAATGCAGATCTGGGACTCACTAGCTTTCAGGCATTAGTTCAGGCTGTTGAGACTTCCCAGAGCATGTGAGTGGACCAGGCGTTGGAGAGGCTGGGGACGGGACCTGGGGGCCTCCTACATCTTAGAGATGGACAAACGAAGACCAGCCCACACGGAGAGAGAAAAGGAGCTGCCAGGGAGGCAGAAGGGGGATGAAGACAGGTCTCTTGGGAGGAGAGGGAGGGAGGTTTCCGGGGCAGGGAGCTATCGGGATGATCGCTGTCCTGAATGGGCACCTGGAGATCAGGGAGCTGAGCACAGTCTCTTCTGTCCAGAAGCGCCCATCCCTAGCATCACCGCAAGGCTTGCTCGAGGGCCCTCCAGGCTGTTGGTGCAGCCTCCTGCCTTCAGGCAGGTCTCAGAGGAAAACTCCCAGGTGTTCAGGTACCTGGTTTTGCTCTTGAAGGTTTTCAAGGTATAAAAGGCTTGAAAAACTGGCTTTCCTGAGTTGATCTCAGTGTTTCATAATCTTATTCCAAGGGGCTTTTCCCATGACCGGTTAATTAGTACTTGCCGCAATTCACATGGAGCTCCATTGGGAGATGCGCATGTGCGTGGGTGTTGTGTACATGCGTGTTTTTGAGCATGTGTGTGTGTGACTCACCAGTCTTTGGATAGTTAAGCCTCAAGGCCTCTTCTCATGCCTTGGCTGGTGCCTTAGTCTCACATCCTTTAGGCTGGGCCTGGGGACAGGGCATGTTTTCCTCTCCACTAAGACTTCACTCTGTCTCTTGGGGTTCTCCTCCCCTCAAGATTGGCTGTGCAGTGGGTGAGTCTCCCCTGCCTCTTCCATTGTACTTTTTGTTTTTTTCCTGAGACAAGGTCTTGCTCTCTTGCTCAGGCTAGAGGGCAGTGGCCTGACCACAGCTCACTGTAACCTCAAGGTCCCAGGCTCAAGCGATCCTCCTGCCTCGGCTTCCTGAGTAGATGCGACTACAGGTGCATGCCACTGCACTTGGATAATTTTTAAAATTTTTTTGTAGAGATGAGGTCTTGCTATGTTGCCCAGGCTGGTCTCAAACTCCTAGCCTCAAGCAATTCTCTCACCTCAGCCTTCCAAAGTGTTGGGATTACAGGTGCGAGCCACCACATCCTGCCTCCCTTCAACTTTTGAGACAAGTTTCTGGACCTCCTGGTGGAGGCAGCTTGGTTTAATGGCACGAGTATAGGATTTGGAATTGGACAGGCCCAAGGTCAGAGGTGTGCCCTTGGGTACCTGTCCGCATGGTTCATTCCAGACTCCAGACCTCCATCATTTAAAAAAACTTTTTAATATTAAAAATTTCAGCTTTGCGCAGTGGCAGTATCGTAGCCAATGAGGTTTATCTGAGGCGTGATTATTGCTAATTGAAAACTTTTCCCAGTACCCCGCCATAACGACTTGCAATATAGTCGGCATTGGCAATTTTTGATGGTCCCTACGGGGACTGAATAAAAGAAAAAAAAAATTTGAAGCATAAAGGAAAATTAAAAGAATAGCAAAAAACACCAGTATAGTCACCCGTTGTTAACATTTCACTATTTTTGCTGATAGTTGCTCTTTCAGGTAGACCTAGTGCCAATAAGAATATTCGTCCTGGTGGCCTCTGCAGAGGTGGTGGCCCTGGAGGACAATGAGGTCTGCAGAGCAACAGAGTGGATTCCTTCCTTTGCTCTTCTTCTCTTCTCTTTTTCTTATTTCTTTCCTTTTTTTTTTTTTAAATTACACTCAAGCCCAGAGATCAGAAGGCAAAATCGTTTTAAAACCTTACGGACTAATTACCATGTGACTCAGCAATTCCACTCCTAGGAATTACCCCAAAGGAACCGAAGTCAGGAACTCAGACAAACACTAAATACACGTGTGTTCACAGCTGCACTACTCGCAATAGCCAAAAGGTGGAACTAGCACAAATGCCCACGGCATCTATAAATACGTTTTTTTCCTCTCAGTCATTTGAGGGGTGCATACATCATGACTCTTCATTATAGATACCACAGTGTGCATCTCTTCAGAACAAGAATATTCTTCCACATGCCCATAATGCTGCTATTACACTCAGAAAATGAACAAGAATTCCCTAATATCTTGTATACAGCCCATATTAAAATTTCCTTAACTATCCCCCAAATGTGTGGTTAGTTTATTTGAGCTGGGAGCCAATCAAGGATCATGTATTACATTTGGTTTTGTCTCTTTAATCTCCTTCAGTGTAAGTGTTACTCATGCCCAATCCCATTTTATCCTGTGATACTGACTTTTTGAAGAGACTGGACCAGTTGTCTTGTAGAATATCTAGATACTGGTTTGTTAAATTATTTCCTTGTGGTGTCATTTAATTTGCTCTTCTGTGAGTTGTATTTCCTGTAACTTGGAAATTAGGTTCAGAGATTTGATTAGATTCAGGTTAAATGCTTTTGGCAAGAATCTTTGATTTTATAAACTTCATGTTGCATCTTGTCAGGCGACACCCAAGGTCAAGGCACCATTATTAGTCTGTTCGATTCATGAGTGACCCGGGGGACACTGTGAACACCCACTCCCAATGCGTCTACTGGTTGTCAGTTATTAGATGGGGAGGGTTTGGAAAAATGGTGATTCTCTAAGCCTGCCATCCCTCCCAGAGTGCTTCCCTCGTCACCCAGCAATGACGAAGTGTCATTCTAAAGCGTCAGGGTAGATGTTTAATCTTTTGCCTTTAATTATGAATTCTTTGGGTGGGGAGTGAGTACAATGTTCTCCTCTGATGGTGGCAAATGACTATTTTTGAATGTCAGTGTTGGCTCGTGGATTTTTATTTATTCATGGCTTACAATCAAGTACAATAATTATTCTTTTTGATGCCTGAATTATCCCAAATTTGGCCAGCAGGAGCACCTGCAAGCTGACTCTTTGGTCTTTGCTTCTTGGCACAACAAGATGCCCCAGACTCCCCTGGTATTTCCCCTTCTCCATACCTCGAGGTAGCTGTTTTCCCAAGCCGATCCGATTCCTTTTAGTGCAGGATGGTGTTTACAACAAAGATTGGGGTATAGGCGTACTCATTGCCCAGGGGGTGTCAGTGCTTCTAACCCTTTCAGTGCATGGTAGCTAGGAAATAAATATTTTTTTTAAATCATGAGTTCATAATGACATTTTATTTTTTATTTATTTATTTTTATTTATTTTTTATTTTTTTGAGACAGAGTCTCACTCTATTGCCCTGGCTAGAGTGCCATGGCGTCAGCCTAGCTCACAGCAATCTCCAACTCCTGGGCTCAAACGATCCTCCTGCCTCAGCCTCCCGAGTAGCTGGGACTACAGGCATGTGCCACCATGCCCGGCTAATTTTTTCTATGTGTATTTTAGTTGTCCAATGAATTTCTTTCTATATTTTTTAGTAGAGATGGGGTCTCGCTCTTGCTCAGGCTGGTCTCGAACTCCTGAGTTCAAACAATCCGGCTGCCTTGGCCTCCCAGAGTGCTAGGATTATAGGCGTGAGCTAATGTGCTCAGCTCATAATGACATTTTAATTAATTTTAACATTATAGGTTTCCTCTTACCTTTTTTTTTTTTTTTTTTTTTTAAGAGACAGGGCCTTGCTCTGCTGCCCAGACTGGAGTGTAGTGGCACCATCATAGCTCACTGCAGTCCCAAACCCCTGGGCTAAAGCCTCAGCGTCCGCAGTAGCTGGGAGCCAGGTGTAAGCCAGCACACCTGGCTCCTAACTTCTTTTATTTTTGTATCTTTACCTCTTACACCGAAAATCTTGGTTCCCTATCAGCAACATTAATATAATTACTTATTTGTCTTACTAGGCCATATTACATATAATAGTTTCAAAATCCCAGTACCAATATTGCTACCAGTAATACAGCTACTGAGTGAAGTTTAAGCTTTCTTTGCAGCTCTTTTTGCCCTTAGATTTATATATCCCACTAAGGATGTACGGCCAGAATACTGTGTGCTAATGTTACTTGAAATGATTCTTTCCTGTGTGTGGTCATATTAACAGTTTGTTATAGAGTTGGATTCATTTGTTTCAGTGTTGCATTTTATCATACGGTCTGCTTATTTTTTTCCTTTGTGATATAATTTTACTTTTTGACTATATCAAACATTAAGATTATGCAAAAGTCAAACTGTATAACAACATATTGCAGAGAATCTTGTTTCCCTGCCCCCGCCACAGGCCAATTCTCCCATCCCTTGTGGGAAACCATGTTTTATTAGCTTCTGGTATATCCTTCCAGGGTTTCCTTTTGCAGGAATTAAAATACCTTGCTGTTCCTCCACTGGGAATGCCTGTCCTTGTGATTTTCAAAGTGTTCATGACAGCCCGATCTTTTAGATTCCAACCTCAGTCCTACTTCCACTACGGAGACTTCTCTGATCCTTGAACCTTCACCACTTCTTTCTCCCTGTCTTGATACTAGAACATTTCTTGTCTTCATTTCCTATGGCTCTGTTACTTATTAGGGGTCTTAATGACATGCTGTTGTGTATTATTGCTACTTGAATTTGCTCATGTCTTGTTTCTCAATGAGGCTGCACATTCCTCGAGGGTAGGACCATGCCTAGATTTCTTTTATATTTAGGGCTGAGAATACAGTAATATGTAAGAAATTCAGTCAATTCTTGTTATTGGCCATAGCTATGTTCTATAAGGTCACTGTTGAACACTGAATTAGTGAATACTGAACCTTTGTTCCTAAGGGAAATATAGGGTTAGTTTCCTGCGAGGCTGTGGTCACAGAATTTTCATCCACTGATCAATACATAACTGTGTTTGATGTGCACCTCTGTTTAAAGACCACCTTCTTTATTTTTGATTCATTAACATTGAACTCAGCCAACGGCAGCGTAATTCATTCCTGAAGGGAATTTATCTAACATGTGTATTTTCTCCGTAAGGCACATCACAGCCTGCTCGTGCTTAGGAACATGACACAGCACTTGAGCACCATGCTTGGGGGCTATGAAACAGTGAAATCACCAGCAAGAAGCACAAAAATGTGAACACTTCGGGAGTAAATAGACGGGGAGGACACTTGTTTACTGCGTGAGAGCTGAAACAAGAAGGCAGAAGGTCACGTTGTTTGACCTCAGCTGGGAATGCGCGCATCGGGGTGACTCACATTTTTCCAGGTCTGCCTGTGTCTGTGAATAACCTTAAGGAGCCTCGAGGATTGATTTCGGGATTAAAAAATAGTGAGTAGGCAAATTTGAAATCTGGAATCTGCAAATAAAGAGGGTTGTCTGAATATGCTGGATTAAATCAATTAGAATGAGCTGTGTGACCTTGGACTAGTCGCATTACCTCTCTGGGTTTCATTTTCTTTCCTTGCTTTTTCCCAGCACCAGAATCCCAGGAAATGAGTGGGCACTGCCTTTTCTCTTGCTTTGGCATCCTGTGGTTGGCGAGGCCCTGACCACTTCCCCCACCCCCGCTTTTTAAATTTCCTGCCCCATGTGAACACACTCAAACTGACCCCTCCCCTTTCCACACAGGTTTGTGGATTTCCACGCAGCTGCCTCCACCTGCTCACCCTCCCGAGCCTCCTTACTCACCGGTAGGCTGGGCCTTCGCAACGGAGTCACACGCAACTTTGCAGTCGCCTCTGTGGGGGGCCTTCCGCTGAACGAGACCACCCTGGCAGAGGTGCTGCGGCAGGCGGGTTACATCACTGGGATGATAGGTAACTGTGGACCCCGTCTGCACGCTGCTGCCTCTTCTGCTCCTGTCTGCTTCCTTCTCCATTTCTTGCTGGCTAAGGCAGGGATGCTCTCAGCTATAAGCCATTGGAAAGACCTAGCAGTAGATTAAAACATACACGGAGCTATTTTCCTCCTGCTAAACAAGCTTCAAGGTAAGCGGTTGCCTTCATTAGCCTCACTGCTCAAAGATGCCACCAAGAGCCAGGTGCTCTAGATCTTTCTGCTCTGCCATTGTTAGCACATTGGTGTTTGTTCGTCCTCACACTTGTGGCCTCGTGGCTACCATATAGCGACTTCGGTGCCCTTTACCATAACTTGGCTCAAGCAAGGAAGAACAGATTAGAGGTGGTGCCAGGCTTGTTTGTCCACTTTTATCAGGAGAGCAAAGCTTTTCTCAGACAATTCCCCAGTCCCAGCAGAATTGTACTCAAATCTTACTGGCTGGAGCTGAGTCACGTGGCTGCCTCTCACTGCACCTCACCCCCCACCTTCCCTGGCTGAGAAACTGGGGACAAGATTATAACTGATTGACTTGGACTTGGGCACGGTGATCCCCCATCCCGAACAAAAGCACAGTTCCATTAGCAGGCAGGTGGGGACATGGGTATTGGGTAGGACACCGGCAGCGTCTGCCACATTGTCCGACAACTTCCTGTCCCTTTAAACTGTTTTTTTTAGGCACCTCTCGCTCAGCATTGACTGTGTCCCAGGCACTGGGCTAAGTGTTTGTTTGCATTGCGATTATTATTTCCCCCTGTACTGGTGAGAGAACTGAGTTTCAGGTGGGGAGGCAGTTGTTCAACGTCGCCCAGCCTGGGCGGGGTGGAGGCAGGACCTAGCCAGGTGTGCCTGGCCACGGCCGCGCCCGGGCTTTGCTTCACTGCCTGCCTCCCCTCCAGGGGCCACGACGACCGGTAGTCCGAACAGCATCTCAGCTGCCTGTGCTTGTTAGTCTAATTCTCAAAGAGCTGGGTCCCGGGGGTCCCCGCCTCTCTCCACCGTGCAGGAAACGGCAAGGATGGGTGCGCCGACAAACAGGTGCACAGCGAGGGGCCCTGTGGGCCTGTGATGGGTGCCTGCCACAAACCTGTCCACCTGCAGGAGGTTGCTCTACCCTGACCCAGGGCTGGCACCTCCGGTGTTGGCCCCACCTGCCCCCCTCGGTTATCCAATAGCCTGACATCCTTCCACCTAAGGTCAGACTGGAGTGTGGCATTCATTGTCCCGGAAGGGCAAGCCCCAGGCAGTCAGAGAGACCAATTAAGGCCCGTCCCAAATCCTTTCTCTCCACACCCAGAGGTATAATTATGTTAACAACATCGACACCAAGACTCCATTGGCGAAGCTCCCCTGTGGGCTCACTACCCTCCTAGACCAGTGACATGGGGTGACATGTATCCATTTAAACCTTGCAGCCAGGAGGGGTTTGGTCGCAGGGCTGCCGCCTCTCAAACCTTGTGCTACAGGAGGGGGCTAGCTGCTTCTGGAGCTGGGTTCGATCTCACATACACCAACCACCCCCCGCCATGCCTTTAAACTCCGGGTGAGCATCTGATTGCAGGTTGACTATTTGTTTTGCTGCCATCTCCTCATCTCACTGCTCACGGCACCTTTTCCGAGTCCTGAACAGGATACTTAAGCACATCCACTTGTTGAAATTATGGACTGAAGCGCACTTGCAGGAGAAATTTAAAACCCTCCAAAGGAATATCGAGTCCATTTATAAAACTCACACTTTGCTTCTAATCTTGGTCCATGTGTATGTTTTTACCCAGTTGTGTACATACCTCTGGCTCTACTTGTTTTCCCCTTCGTGGTATTTTGTATTTCCATGTAATATAGTTTTACCTATTTATATAATTTTTATAATTTAAAAAAATAAATGTTATAATTTTAATATTGTTTTACTAATGTATTTCCACATAATGCTTAATCCATTTCCCTCAATTTTTTATTAATTTTTCCCCCCCAAACCTATAGAGCAGTTGCAATAAGGAAACAATGGACTCACCATACACCCTCATCCAGAGTCACTGGTCGTAGAATTTTGCTACATGCATTTGTCTTTAATCAGCTTGGTAGTATTTTATTGATGCCACAGGAGATGATTTGCTTAGACGTACTCCCGCGGGTGCCCGTTAATTTCTGTCCTTTGTGCGGTTTGATGCTGCCACTGTTTTGATCTTTGTTCCACATTCCTTTCTTTGCCCCCTCGCTTTGGGGGTGATCTCCCTGGGGTCCGCTCCTCAGAGTGGAATGAGCAGATCAGAGAGTTCTGACATTGTCAGAGCTCTAGCCACACGTTGCCCAATTATTCCCCCAGACTGAACCCATTTGCGGAGCAGGCAGCCGTGGGGCGTCCGAGTTTCCTCATTTGCTGCCCCGCAGGTATCTCGCCGCTTGAACTGTGGCTGCTGATGTTGCCAGAGAGGAAGCTGATGAAACCAGGCGGGCAGGGAGCACTTCTGAGACTATGTGGGGCGGTGCACCTGCTCCCAGGGCACCCCGCGCCTTTTCAGGGCCCTGGCGTGGGCGGACAGAGTGGAGGGTGCAAGTGTGGGGTGTCTGTGGCTGCGGAACCCCCTTTGAGGGCCAGAGGTGCAGCCTACCGGCTTCCCTGGGCTCCTGGCTCCCAGGGATGGCCTGACGCCCCCTTTCTCTGTGGGTTTCCTCGGTGGGTCTGCAGTCATCCTCGCGTTCCGTCTCCCCCCGGACTTCCTCTCGGCCCCAGAGAGCGAGGCTTGGCTTCCGCACTGGCAGCCTGTCTTTGCTTGTCCTGGGCACAGCGCGAAGCCGATGGAGAACTGAGTGCATGATCAGCTCTCGGAGGGGCTCGGTGCCCCTACAGGGATTCTTCTGAAAATCTCTCTCTCTGTTTTTTTCTACAGGCAAATGGCATCTTGGGCACCACGGCTCTTATCACCCCAACTTCCGTGGTAAGAATTCTTTTGGGGATTTGTTACCTGGGAAACAGAAATAAAGATCTCTGTGTAGAAGGACTCCATTAACAGTTAAACCATCCTGTCCCTGGGCACAGCCCTAAGTTAGGACATCTTTGTTCGCAAGGTTACGTGGGTACATTTGGGGTGCCAGGGCTCCCCTGGACTCACAGCCCTCTTGCTGGCACCTTCCCTGGGTCCCCTTCCTCAGTGCCCGTCAGCCCCCGTGGCTGCCCCGTGGCAGGCCCGTCAGTTTCCTTCTGTCTCCCAGTTCTTTAAAGCCCAGGGAACATTCGCCTGGTCAGGTCCAGGCACGGCTAATCTGGGAAGACGCAAAACCTGCCTGGGGGGTTCACTGAGGCAGGAAACCAGGCTGTGGACCCAAACAGGAGATGCTGCCTCTTGGCCTCTTCCTGCAGCCTTTCGCTTCCTGCGATTTCTCACCCTCCGGCCTTGGGGAAGTAGGCCAAGATCAAGCTGCCAAAGCCAATTCTCTGAAAATCAGTTTGCTGAACGATGGATTCTCCAAATGTCCAATCCACTGAATTATGGATGGTTTTTCAAAGTTGCAGTTTGCGGCGCTGCTCTTTCCCTGACCTTTCCCGCTTCCTATGGGAACCTGTGGACTTTCCCTTAAAAGCAGTTTACCGTGATCTCAGCTCGTGGGGCTTCTCCCCTGTCCCTGGCCCTACGTGACGTCCCCTTCCTCTCCTGCCATTTCGTAAGCAAATAGGCAGCCTTTTCCTTAAATGTGGCTCTCTGACTATTTTGCAGACCCCTCCCGTCCCCTGCCACAATATCTCTCCCTAGCTCCTCAAAAAAGGGCTGCACTGCTCTGTTCTAGACCTGGGGAAGGTTTGCGTCTGAGGTTTTTGCAATTGGAGAATGACTTTCGAGAACTGACCTGGAGCCGGCCTGCAGCACGGCCCCCACCGGCCGGCGGCCCCGTGGGCTGACGCCCTCTTCACCTCTCGCCTCCCCTTCGTGCTCCTTCCTTCCCCTCTCCCTTGTGCCCCAGGTGGGCATTCGTGGCATCTTCCACGTGTGCTTTTTTAAAAATGGTAGATGGGGAAGTGAAGACCTAGCTTTTCCGCGAACTAAAAATAACTCCGGAACTTATTTCCTCCTCGGTCTTCGGTTTTCTCACTTGACAAATGAGGATCTGGGCCAGACGAGGGTGTTGGCACCTCGAGTGCATATTCCTAGAGTCCTGTGCTGGGGGATCCCGAGGCTGGGTCCCGTGCAGTGAGCAAGAGTGGTGCCATGATGGACTCGTGGTGTCTGCCATGGGCCATGGGGAGTGGGAAGAGAAAGCACCTCCTATGTTCCAGCTGTCCTTGGACCAGACAGTCCCGAAAAGCCTTGTGGCGTGGACACTTTGAGGTGTCTCGATGCTCACCTCCAAGTTCACTGCTGTTTCCTCCTGCCTCCCGTACCCTCTCTGTGGTGCGCGATGCTGGTTCCCATCAGCCCCGTGGCTGCCCTTTCAACCACGCCCTGGGTCACGCCAGACGCAGTTACACATTCCTTCTGCACATCCAGGTCCTCCTGCTGCCTCGGGTCGTTCCTCAGATCAGGGCCCTGTAAACTCGAGACCTCTTTCTAAATCTGGGTCTGAGGATGCCTATGTTATAGACCAAGGGTTGGTATAGACCTGCGGATCAAATCCAATATATCACCTGCTTTTGTAAATAAAGTTTTGTTAGAAAACAGCCATGCTCATTTGTGTACATATTACCTCTGGGTGCTTTTGCACTACAACAGCGTTGAGTAGCCTCAACAGAGACCATCTGGCCTGCAAAAGCTAAAATATTTACCCTTTGACCCTTTACAGAAAAAGTTTGATGCCTCTGGTCGAGATGCATCCTGATACCAAACGCAGTAACGTTTCAGGGCTATGTCATTGACCTGTGGGGTATCCAAATCTGTTTGTACAAACCAGGCTAGCACGGAGGTAACAAAAAATTTTTTTTCAGTGCAACAAACATTTACTAGTCATGCTATATACACCACATATTGGGTTGACAAAGAACTAATGTCCTAGCTCAAGGAGTGCATCACTAATGGGGAAGACCTGTGTCACAGATGATACAGAAAGTTTCTGGTGACAGAAAGTCTGCAGGCTATAGGTACTGGAAGTGTCCATGGAATGGGGGACTGCAGTGGGTGGGAAATTCTGTAGGAAACTTCATGCCAAAACTGGGTTGGGAAGTACTAATGCAGTTTCACCTGTGAGAGACACAGAGCAAGGAATCCCACAAAGCCACTGGGACCCCAAGATCCTCAGATCCTTCTTGTTGGCTAACCTATCCATCTCTCATGGGTTAATCTGTATATCCTGTTTTCCCTTCAGATGGAAAGTCTCTCGAGGGCAGAATTTGTTCTTTTATCCCTTAACGTGTCATGCATGTCGTAGAATTTCACCAAATACTTACTCAGTGTGTCCGTAATTCCACTGAAGATGTTAGGTGTTCAATAATTCTCCCTGCTTCCTCCCAGTCTGGGTTCATTCTAATCACAAGATGTTTTGCAAATCTAGTTTTACAGCCAGAACCAGGCAAAGTGATTTTCTCTGCATGCTACAAAAGGATATTAATCAAATCTTTTAATTACATATTACATAGCACTGCAATGTTAAATCATAGGAAATTAAATGTTTGCCAGGAGTAAGGAGGCAGGCACAGGAGCATAGCCAAGTGGGGGTGCTAACCAGTTGCCTCTATTCCAGGTTTCGATTACTACTTCGGAATCCCATATAGCCACGATATGGGCTGCACTGATACCCCGGGCTACAACCACCCTCCTTGTCCAGCGTGTCCACAGGGCGACGGACCACCAAGGTAATGCTGGGTAATGCGTTTGCTGTGGGCTCCAGGGCAAGGTGAAGTCCTAAGGCTGTGGTCTGTCAAGACAGCGCATGAGAGAGAGCGTGTGTTCAGTCCAAATTGAAACCCATTATTTGCAGGGAGAGCAAGAAAACTTTCAGCAAAGGTGAGGTCTGCAAAATTTTCTATTGGAATTTTCCAGGATTATTTAGCTCAGCTGGGGGGCGCCTTGTGCTGCCAAGGTTTTACACGGGGCGGGCTGAGGCCTCCCTCCTCCTCTGCCTGCTGGCTTTGCTCCTGGTCCACTCACCTGGCCCAGACACTGGACATAAGGAAGGACAGAGAGAGAGAGAGAGAGAGAAAGAGAGAGAGAGAGGGAGGGAAAGTGTGCAGGGATCCTTTTGAACTTCTTCCTCATCTCCGGACAAGAAAGCCAGCATTCTGACGTTGGAATGCCGTGCAGGCACTAAACAGGATGTTTTTAAAACATACTCAATGAAGTGGGAAAATGCTCATGATGTAACAGTAAGTGAAAAAAGCAGGAAGCAAATCATCAACGGTATAATATTAACTACCTCTGTATCCATATTTTTGTAGTCCTCTTGAGAGAGACTCAGAAGAGAGATGCTAAAATGTTATCAAGGGCTCACTCTGGTTGTGGGACTAATGGTTTTCACTTTTTCTTTCTCGTTGTATTTCCTAAATATTCTGCAATGGGCGTGCAATGCATTTATGATGAGAAAAAGAAGATAAGCCTTACTCAGGTTATTAAGTGGCACAAACCACAAACACTCCGCTCGTTCAGACAGTGCGCTGTGGTTATTTCTAAGGCTACAGGTGTCTGAGCCACTTGGGAATGGCGAGTCTCGGCTGGCCCCTTAATAACGCAATAGTTCATATGATAGTGGCTGTTCACTGAGGGATTATTACATTCTAGGCACTCACTATACCTATCTGTAATCCACATGGCCACTGTGTGACGCAGTTATGTACCTGATTTTACAGGCAAGGAAGTTTATCTTGCCCTGGTCACACCAGAACGGTAAGAGGTAGGAATGGAGATTCCAGTCTGGTCTCTCTGAGTCCAGAGCCCATGTCCTTCATATCTTTGCTACTCGAAGTGTGTGGTCATTAGACCGGCATTGTGGGTATTCCCTGGGCACTTGTTACAAATGCAGAAATTCTTGAACTGGGCACAGTGGCTCATTCCTGTAATCTCAGCACTTTTGAAGGCCAAGGTGGGAGGATCACTTGAGCCCAGAAGTTTGAGACCAGTCTGGGCAACATAGCAAGACTCTGTCTCTTTGAAAAATAATAATAAAAAATTAGCCAGGTGTGATGGTGCGGTCTGTTGTTCCAGCTACTCAGGAGGGTGAGACAGGAGGATCGCTTGA
Source organism: Avahi laniger (assembly GCA_963575035.1). Taxonomy (NCBI): domain Eukaryota; kingdom Metazoa; phylum Chordata; class Mammalia; order Primates; family Indriidae; genus Avahi; species Avahi laniger. The sequence goes on along the minus strand of CAUYSK010050583.1, from coordinate 23,465 downwards.
GCCCAGGAGTTTGAGGCTGCAGTGAGCTATGACTGCACCACTGCACTCCAGCCTGCATAACAGAATGAGACCCCATCTCTAAAAGAAAAACAAATGCAGAAATCCAAACTCTGCTTCCAGGTCTGTATTTTAACAAGATGCCCAGGTGACTTGTATGCGCATCACAGCATGAGAAGTGAGGTTTTAGGGCATCTCCTTGTCCCCCTCACCAGCTGTGGCCTGGCCATCACACCTGCCATCACACCTGGCCATATCCAGGTATGACATGTCAGCCAGTCTCTCTTTAATCCATGTTAAAATTAAATAGAAAATAAAGGGTTGACTTTAAGTGGCGGTGGGGAAGGAGAGAATGGAAATGATGGTGGAGCTGCAACTAGGGAGTCAACTAGGGATCAAAAACTAAAAAACTCAACACAATATGGGATTACCGTTATGGTGCCCAGCATGGTGATGACTCTTTTCCTCTTTTTAAAAAATTGTGGTCCTTGGCAATTATCTCCCCAGCCTGACCTTATCTCCTACATTTTGTTAATATAATGGAGAGCGTGTGTGTGTGTGTGTGTGTAGGTGTGATGGGGAGTTTTGATTTCTGCACAGGTTTTTCCCTGCAAGAGTAGGACAGTTTATCTGCCTGAGGGGCCTCCCGTCACCTCCTCTCTCTGTTGCTCTCAGCTTCCTGCCTGGTTCTCTGCGGCAACCAGGGCCGAGAGAGCTTGAGTTTTTACTGAATTCCTGGTGCAGCGAGCAGTGCGCAAGGCACTAACCATTTATCTCCATGAGACCCCTGCTACCCGTGTGGGTATCCGTAGCAACCCTGTGCTGCAGAGAAGGAAACTCAAGCTCTGGGAGCTTAGGAAACTTGCCTGAGATCATGACCAGAGTAACCACTCAGCCACACTGTTGGAGCAGCGATGGGTCAGATTCATTTTGATCTGTAAGATCAAAGGCTGAGTTTGTTTTTTCCAGAAGATATTATTGGTTTAACTTTCCTTCCCCCCCCACCCCCAAGTTCCTCTAAATTCTCTAAACATGGTTGAAAATTAAAATTGTTCCAGGTCGTCTTATGTATTCTGCCCTAGTGTCAGACTTGGTGTCACACGAAGTCCTGATCATGACTCAGTAAAATGCAAAGTGTTGCACACCATTCACAGGGGCCAACGTTTAGGCTGGACGGTGGAGAAAGCTGGCAGTGATCGTCTACGGGACTCTGCTTGAAATAATTTAGCCTGTTTAGGCCTCCGTTTCTCTCCCTGCAAAATGAGAATAATAATGTCCCCAGCTCACAAGAGTCTTTGTGAGCTTTATGGAGTGGCCAGCTTGTCCAAGAAGCATAAACATCTATTCAAAGGGAATGGAAGAAAGTATTATATATGTTGGTTTTACACTTTGGGGAAATGGCTGCTGGCAAAATCATTTGGGGCCCGGCTGATAAGTGTTTTATATTTACGTGCCTCGTTGCATTGAAACGTTTTGTTCTACTCCGTGACTTCTCAGCTCGTGGAAATGAATAACCTTACTGTCTACACCCAGGAACCCTGAGAGAGACTGCTACACTGACGTGGCCCTTCCTCTCTATGAAAACCTCAACATCGTGGAGCAGCCGGTGAACCTGAACGACCTTGCACAGAAGTATGCTGAGAAAGCAACGCAGTTTATCCAGCATGCCAGGTAAGGAGCCCCCTCCCGCCCTGGGGCCGCCCCTGCTCTCACCCACCCGTGCACACGCACCAGGTCCCTTGGCCTCAGCACTCACAAGGCCATGGCAAAGTTCTGTTGCTCGACAAGATGGACACGTGTATGTCTCCTGTAAAGAAAACTGGAAAACAGCTCTCTCTGGAAGCTCCCATCTGGGGTTAGAAGTTCCTCAAGTGCATCCCTCAGAATTCCTGGGGGCTTACCCATCTGCTGCTTTGACCATGTTCCACTGTCATTATCATTTTTTTCCTCCCCTGCTAGGACATAAGCTCCTCAAGGGTAGTTCCTGTGCACTGTGTTCTGGGCGCCCAAGGCATTTTGTTGAATTCATTAGTTGATATTCATTTAGGGTGTAACGGTGTCCTATTGCTGCTCTAACAACCAACCACCAATTTAGAGACTAAAACAACAGTATCTTACTCTCCTGCAGACGTGGAGGCCAGATGTCTGAAATGAGTCTTAGGGGGCTAAAATCAAGGTGTTGGAAGGGCTGTTTCCTTTTGGGGTCTCTAAGGTAGAAGCGCCTTCCAGTGGCTGCTGGGAGGTTTAGAGGTTTAGAGACACATCATTCTAATCTCCACTTCTATTGTTCCCTTGCCCTTTCCTCTTTTGTAGTTAAATCTCCCTCTGTTTCTCTCTTATAAGAACACTTGTGATTGCATTTAGGGCCCACCAGGAGAATCCAAGATAAATCCAAGATAATCTCCCTGTCTCAACATCCTTAACGTAATTCCTTCTGCAAAGTCCTTTTTGTCATATAAAGTAACATTCAAGGATTCCAGGAATTAGATGCTTTGTGGGCCATTATTCAGTCTACCACACAGAGGTTACAAATTCCAACATCTACAGGGCCCAGAGAGGTAACCTGAAAGAGGGAAGCAGGCTGAGTGTAAGGAATTAGGGAGCGGCGGGGCCTGCGGTGAATTTGTAAGCACATACTGCAACTAAAGGGGGCAGCCACTACCCGGCCCTGGCTGCTTGTTACTTCTTTGTGGACATGTGAGCCTGCAATGTCAGATCTGACCATTTTACAAGAGAGACAAGATACCTGGCTTTTATGTGAAATCTGATCTTTAAATGTTATAAACTGTAATACTAGTACAATAACAAAAAAGCAAAACCACAACCAAACCACAGTGTATCTCGAACAAATCGTGTCTGTGTGAGGGCTGCTGGTTTGCAACCTCTGTCGGGTGTCAGAGCAAAGAGCGGACATTGCGAAACAGTGAACGCCTCCCAAGTTGTGCACGCTCGTCTGGGGGCACGTGCATAGACCGTGGGGTGCAAGCGCACGTACATACATGCACGCACAGTCACCGCCCGGGACTTGCCCTAACCTTCCCCGAGGGCCCTGGTGCTGCTCTCAGTGACCCCACAGAGTTATTGTCTTTCTCCTGAGATTGTAAACGCCTCAAGTTCAGTGGAATAGTTTCCAATAGGTCCCTTGGTATTTTTTGTAGCCTTAGCCTAAGTGGACGGGAAGAAATGTCCTGCACGGCTGTCCACTTGCACAGAATTAAAAATGGACTTTCCCTGCGGGTGATTACACCAGCCCCTGGAATGTGCAAGAGTCCCCCGTCCTTGCCTACCCTCGTCACATTTTCATGAGATGTCAGCAGGTTGGGGAGAGGCAGCAATGGAGGAGATCCAGGCATCATGTTTTCCGGATAATAAAACCTAGGTAAGACCTTAATCTCAAAAGCGGCCCTGGAGGGCTTCAGAGACTGCGTCTTAGGATTTGTTAGGACTTTCTGAGGAACACTGTTGTTTTATTTCAGATTGTTGATATAAAAAGGGCAAAACCTTTTATCCCATCTGGAGAGTGGAGCATCTCCTGGAGCTTTGAGATGGTTTCAGGGCCCTGTGTCCCGTGGCAGGTGGATGCTTCATGGCCGGTAGGGACAGTCCCACCTGCTTTTGTGGTGGCTCAAACCACACAGGGTTCTGAGAGGGAGGGAAGGCGACGGGCTGGGGACTGGGTCTGTTCAGTGCCTGCTCTAAAGTGGGCGTGGGGCCTGGACTTCCACCAGTTAATTAATCAGTTAAAAGATGAATCAATTAATCATCTCCTTATCATACAGAAAGGGCAAAGACTTTGCTAATTTATTAATTAGTTATTAAATGCGAAGTCACATGAGTCCGGTTGGCGTTTAACTGCACAGAGGGCGATCGCAGGTATGCTGATCTCTTTAGCATTGACGTGCCAACTCATGCGTGATTTTCTGAGCATCAGCAAAGGCCCCCAGACCTGTGCTCCCTCCTGCATGACTTCTGCCCCCTCCTCAAGGCCCATCCCCCGGTTGGAACTGTTTGTCAAAACTACCAGGTATCTCTAGAGTGTGGTTTCCTGCTCTTCCCTGGCAAAGAGCCCACCCCAGGACTTCTCTGCATGTTTTTACTTGGATCTTTTCTTGAGTTTAGACTCTTCCAGCCGCACCCCTACCCCCCCCCCCTTTTTTTGGAGACAGAGTCTCACTCTGTTGCCCAGGCTGGAGTGCAGTGGCATCATCACAGCAACCTGGAACTCCTGGGCTCAAGCGATCCTCCTGCCTCAGCCTCCTGAGTAGCTGGGACTACAGGCGTGGACCGCAACACTGGCTAATTTTAAAAATTTTTTGTAGAGACAAGGTCTTGCTGTGTTGCTCAGGCTGTTTTCAAACTCCTGGCCTCAAGCCATCCTCCCACCTCAGTCTCCCAAAGTGCTGGGAGCCACCATACCCTGCCTGAGTTTAGAACCTTAATCGAGCATCAATGCTGAAAGCTAATCCTTGATTTGGGTTTTTAAACCAGCAAATAGAACTCTGAGTAGGCAAAAAAGGAGTCAGTAGATGACGTGGCTTCCTGGGTCCCAGAGCTGGCCAGGCCTCTGCTCCTTATGGGGTGTGGGACTGTGCATCGCACCTGGGAGGGAATTCAGGGTCTGGCAAACACACACGGATTGGGTTGGGGGTGTGCAGTGGCTCGGGATATTTGAAATGAGAGCCACTTGGGAAGCCAAATATTCCAGGGTGTTGTGGACTGCGCGTTTGTGTCCTGCCAAAACTAATGTTGAAACTCTAACTCCTCATGGGCTGGTATTAGGAGGCAGGGCCTTTGGGAGGTAATTGGGTGTAGATGAGGTCATGGGCGAAGGCTGAGCCCCCATGGTGGGATTAGTGTCCCGGTAAAGACGGAAACTTCTTTTACTCTCAGCCATGCGAGGACGCAGTGAGAAACTGCTATCTACAAGCCAGAATCACGCCCTTCCCAGATCGTGGACGTCGTAGCCTCCAGAACTGGGAGAAATAAATGTCTGTTGTTCAAGCCACCCAGGCCATGGCATATTTGTTAAAGCAGCCTGAGCAGACTAGGACGCAGAGCATTCATCGCTCAGAACTCGATCCTAGAGGCACAGAGATGGGAAACAAGCCCGGGCCTGCAGAACTCCCTCTCGTCCTTGACTCGCTGCCCCTCATTGTCGTCCCCTGCTTGTCTAAGGGCTCCCACTGGGTGCTGCCCCTCCTCATCCCTCTTCTCACCCAGTCCCCACGTGACAGCCACCTGCCACCCGCATCAGGGACCCAGGCTCAGCTCGAAGACCATAATCCCTCCAACCGCTACTCTGCCCTGTTTGAGTGCTGGGATGGAATCGAATGAGTGAATGAGTGAGCGAACGACTAGCGGGGAACTCGTATCTCACGTCTTCCCGGAGCTGTGCTCCCTGCCTTGAGCGGCCACCACCCAGGCCCACCTGCAGCCACTGGCCCTTCGGGCCCCACTTTCTCCGGGATCCCCCCTCCCCTCTGCCCCCCGGGCCCATCTGGTTCCCCGCTGCACCTTCCGCCCCACCGTGGGCTTCTCCCCATCGTTCCTGCAGGGTGCGTAGCCCTTATCCGAAACGCTTGGGACCAGGAGCGTTTCAGATTTTGGATTTTTATGGATCTTGGAACATTTACATTATACTTACCAGCTGAGCATCCCACGTCTGAAAATCCAAAATCCGAAATGCTCTGATGAGCACTTCCTTTGAGTGTCATGTCAGTGCTCAAAAAGTTTCCGTTTTGGGAGCATTTGGGATTTTGGATTTTCACATGTGGGATGCTTCAACCTGTACTAAATTTGTAAATAATCACCTCATTTATTTTTTAGTTGCATTTTTCTCTCTCCCATTCCCAATTAGACATTAAGCTCCAGGAGAGTAAGAATCACATCTACAGTGCTTATCCTTCTGTCCCCAGTGCATGGGGCCTTGTTAGAGCGTGATGAGTATTTATTGAATGAATGAATAAACAACTGAGTCACTTTACCCAGCCCCAGGGATGCGCCAGTGTTGTGCTAGGGATACACACGTGAATCAGACGTGTCCCTGCCTTTGAGTGACTCCCAGGCTAGTGGGGAAACAGGTCTATAAAGACCTGGCTGTAATGCAGGTTGTTTGTGTCTTATCAGTGCTATAAGAAAAAAGGGGAAAAGGGCTCTGACAGGGGGTGAGGGCAGAGAGGAGGGAGCCAGCCATGACCTGGGAGCAAAGGAGGAGTGTTGGTGGCTTTTGAGTTGGATCTTAAGAATTGATTAGGCGGAAACCAGAGAGTGCCACTGGGCAAGGCGTGTGGGGCGCTGGCACGTAGGAAGAGGCTTTGAGGGGAAGGAAGGTGAGGCTGGAAGGGGCCCAGGGGAAGCCTGCGAAGGCTGGGTGCGGAGTTCGTATTGACCCCCAGGCTGCACTGAGCCCCAGGAGGTTTCCAAACAGGGAACCGTCAGATCAAGTCTGGGTCCAAGAAGGGTGTCTGTGAGTTCAAGGGCCCGAGGGAGACGACAAAATGTGTGCGGTGGGGTCAAGTGGCTATTGCAGCAGTCCATTGCAGAGAGACCCCTTGTCCATCCTTCCTCAGGGAGCCACCACGGGTGCCCGCTCCGCCCTGGCTGAGGGAAGCCCTGCCTTCCCCCCAAGCCTGCCTCTCTGTGGTCAGTGCCATCTGGGGACCGCTCCCGAGAGGTGGGTGCCCCTTGCCTGCCGGTTTCCATTTCAGAGCAGATGATTTCCTCCAGACGTGGCTGTCCCTGCGTCACGATCTTCAGTGCGGCTCCCGCCTGTCCCATCCTCTCTCTCCGGGAATGTCGCTTCCGGAATCTTACTTGTTTTCTTTCTTCTCTGCTCACCTGTCCGCTTGTTTTGCCACCGTATAATGTGTATTCTCCTTAGAAATCTCCAAAATAGAGATAAACAAACAGAAAAGAAGTCACCCTGAATTCCACACCCCAGAGATAGCCCCTTTTAATAGATCTGAATAGATTCTGAATATGTTCTTCTGGTACATACTTTCTATGCTGGTACATAAACCTATTTTCCCCCAGTTTTATTAAGGTATAATTGAAATTAACATATTTTTTAAACAACAGTGGAATCACATTGTCTTATGATCAGCTTTTTTCCCCCTTGAAAGCACGGGATCTTCCTTACCTATTTGCATTCGGCACAGGTGCAGAACGAAGGGGTGGTTTGCCGGACAGATGCCCCCGGGGACTAGTCTGTGTGGGCTCTGCGTGATGCCTTCTCTATGAATTCTAGCCTGGCATGGGGATGCAGGGACAGAGGTACATCCTCGGGTACCATTTATCCTCCCTACGACTGGCATGTATTATTCAAAATTATTAATAAAAAAGCTATCGTTTATTAAATACTTACTATGGGCAGTTAATAACACAACAAACTTTTTGGGGAGATGTGACTGTCACCGTTTTATAGATGACAGTGGTTAAGTTAATTGCGCAGGGTTATGTAGCCATGAAATAAAAAATCTTGGGATTGGGATACAGGTCCTCCGAGCCTGTGTTTTTCATCAGTGTGCTCTGCCATCTCCCATCAGCACACGCCTCTTTGAGCCTCTGCCCCGGGTGCTAATGTGACTTTGATAATGAGGGGAGTTTGGAGGATGATGCTGGGAGGGTGACGAAGGGTGGACCATGGGACCACCCCTAGCCCGTATGTAGCGATGAGCTGGTAAATGTTTACCAGGTCTCAGAGAAAATAGTCTGTAGCATTTGCCAATTTCTGTGGTGTAAATACTCTCACCGTGCCTGATTTCAAGCTACTGGGGAGATGTCACCAAGCATTTGAAATGTGGCTAGACAAGGAATTTATTTATTAATGTATCTTAGAGATGGGACCTCACTGTGTTGTCCAGGGTGGTCTCAAACTCCTGGGCTCCAGTGATCCTCTCGCCTCAGCCTTCTGCATAGCTGTGACTACAGGTGTGCTCCCCTGAGTTCAAATGAGACACTGAATTTACGAGTGTGTATGTTTGTGTATTTTATTGTAGGTGTGCATATATCATAAAATTTACCATCTTAACTATTTTAAGTGCACAGTTCTGTGACAATAAGTGTATTCACATTGTTTTGCAACCATTACCACCATCCATCTCTAGAACTTTTTCTCCTTCCCTAACTGAAACTCTACTCTGTCCCCATTGAACACTAACTCCCCGATCACTCTGCCCTGCCGCACCACCGTCCCCAGCCACCCACTGTTCCACCTTCTGTCTCTGAGTTTGGCTACTCCAGGTACCTCATGCAAGTGGAATCACACGGTGTCTGTCCTTGGAGACTGGCTTCTTTCACTTAGCATAATGTCCTCAGGGATCACCCATGTGGTAGCATGTGGGACATGGAATTTTAAATTTGATTTAATTTTCATTAATTTAAATCTAAAGAGCCACACGTGACTTGTGGCGACCGCACTGGACAACTCAACTCTAGAAATGTTGCCAAGAAGCTGTTGGTTAAAATGGGGAAGGCAGAGGCGCCTGTCTTGGGACTTGTGTCCTGGATCTCATGTCAAAGGGAGCTAGTGCAAGCACAGGCCCACTCAGTACACCTGGGAGCCTGGACGGGGGCTGTCCAGGGTGGATTGGATGCAGAGCTGGGGCTGTGGGTGCTGTCACTCAGGCTGAGCTAAGGAGAACTGGGGCCGATCTGAAAGTGGAAGCTCTGGTGAAATGGTTAGAGCCGCTCTCTCTACATACGTGACTAAGCTTGCCCGCCACACTTACTCTATGTCCTCTGAAAGCCCCCCATGGGTGTGGCCTGGGGGAGGGGCCTGCTGTTGCTGTGTTTCTGCAGCTGCCCTTGCCTGGGAACGGCACTGGGACGGACGTGGAGCTCTTTGAGTGGTAACAGAGGCCGCCCAGCTCCCGCCAAGCCTTTCGTTCCCACTTTCCAGGGGAATCAGGGTCAGTATGGAGGCAGCAGGGCACCGCGGCCTCTGGAAGACCCTGGATCTAGGTGTTACCTGGTTGGTGGTCATGTGTGTCCTTGGAATTCCCTGTGGTCAACTTGAGCCAACCGGTCATCTCTTAGAAAGGGATGAGACTGGCAGTGGCCGTGATGGCCTAGATGCTGCAAAATAGCAGATAAAATTTAAAAATTTGAGTGCCTTGGACTTCAGAGTACACCAGCTAAGAGCAAGGGCTTTGCTTTCAGCCACATCTGAGTTTAAATCCAGATTCTGGCACTTATACTAATCGCATAACCTGGGGCAAGTCCTTTAATCCTGAAGCTTCTCAGTCTTCATCTGAAAAAGGAACCTTGGGGGTTACCGTGAGGATGAACATAGACAACGCGAGTCCCGTATAACAAGCTCTCAGTACATGGTAAGGGACAGTAGCCATATTACAATGATTCTTATTTTCAATCGGCTAACCAGATTGTTTCCACGTTTCCTTGGATGGCGGTAGATGAATGTGTCCTTCCTGAGCTCATGGGGCAGGAGGGGGTCTGGGAATTTTCCCCAAGGTGGGGGAGGACCATGGAGGTGCAGGACCAGCCAGGAGGGCCTTCTGCAGGGTCACCTCTTGGCTTTTCCGTTTCAGTGCCAGCGGAAGACCCTTCCTACTCTACGTGGCCCTGGCCCACATGCACGTGCCCTTATCTGTGACCCAGATACCAGCAGCCCCAGGGGGCCGAAGGCTGTATGGTGCAAGTCTCCGGGAGATGGACAGCTTGGTGGGCCAGATCAAGGACAAAGTTGACCGCACAGCAAAAGAAAACACATTCCTCTGGTTTACAGGTAAAGTAGTAAAAACCTGCCGGCCTCACTGTGGTCTAATGGATAACCCTGCACACACGCCCCCTGAAGAGCAGAAGCTGGCTCAGTAATCCTCTGTAACAGGGGAGGGGGCTCGCTTTGAACTTGGGACCCTGATAATGTTTGTTGGCTTGAATGCTGAGCATGTGTCCATTGGAGCCTCCGAGACTGAGTGCCTGGGAAGGTTTGCACAGGCGGAGCGGGCACCTCGCTGGCCTCTCGTGTGTTGAGTAGGGCTGTCTGGGTATGGCTCTTAATTGCTGATGAATGACTTTGACATTGTGAACCTGTGTAGTCCTGTGGAGTTCTAAGATTTCCCGCTTCCCCATCATCCATGGTCTCAAAGACTCTGGTTGCCACCAGTCACCAGGTCACATCTTTTGGCTGTGCTGCCTTAGTGAGCTGAACTGGTGACCCATTTAAAGGGCCCATACATGCACTGCATGTCTCAGGTCCCTGTCTGGAGCCAGGGAAATGGTTAAAAGCACTGCTTTCGAGTCAAGTAAAGACCTGGGTTTGAATCTGTACTTTACTATTGGGGGGGAGTTACCTTCATCCCTCCAAGCTTCCATTTCCTCGTCTGCAGTTTTGAGCTAATAACAGGATCTGCTACATAGCATGTTGGAGGATGATGAGATGGTGCATGCGAAGCACTGGGTGCATAACAGGTGCTCAATAAATAGTTTCGGGGCTGATGCTGATGACCCTGGTGATGGGGTTGCTAAAACTATATAAAAAGGCAAAGGAATAGAGGGCAAGAGGCTCATGGCAGGGATGGATTGGATAGACTGGAGCGGGAAAAGCCACCCCTCACTGACAGCCCAGTAGAGACAGGCCCCCTATCACGGGTAGTTCTTCGAGGGTAGGGTCATATTTGTTTCTACAAGCCCTTTTTCTGTCTAGTGTTGACCTGTTGTGCTGTTTTTGGTTTCTAGGAGACAATGGTCCTTGGGCTCAGAAGTGTGAGCTGGCGGGCAGTGTGGGTCCCTTCATTGGATCCTGGCAAACTCGTCAAGGTAAGGGGCTCCGCTGGGTTGGTGGATCTGCCTCTGGGAGGGCCAACGTACACCTGGACTTCAGGGGCATCACTGTGAAACAGGGACACGGTTGCCCACCAGCCACCAGCATCTGTGGTGGAGAGAAAGTACCGGCCTAGCCTGGACCACCCTTTTCTCACCTTTTCTCCTAGGACTCCCCTAAAGCAGCCATCCCTCTCCAACAAGCCAGTCCTTCCAGCAAACATCCTGCCCCCTTGTTCTTCATCCTTCCTTTCTTTTCTTTTCTTTTTTAAAGATTCTTCCATTGGCCCAACCATTAATTCATTTCATCCATCCAAGAAATATTTAGTGCACAGCTATGCAAGGTTTTCATATACATTGTCTCTAAACCTTACACTAGTGACAGATAGGTAGTATTATCTCCACTTACAAGTGAAGAGAGAGAGAGGCTCAGAGAGGTTAAGAAACTTGCCCAAGGTCACACAGTTTGTGAGGATAGAGCTAAGCTTGCCACCAAAGTTAAAGTTAGTGCTCTCCCCACTACCCCGTACTGCCTCTCACAGCTGCCTCCGTCTCTATTTAAACATCCTTTGGCTTCCAGCTTAGTTCCCATCTGCTCTGGGAAAGCTTCCCCGCAAGGACCTACTTTCTGAGAGAACAGCCGTGCTGGGGACAATTTGACATATGGAACAAAGGCTTGAAAAATATGTATGCCTTTTGATGCATCAATTCCTCCTGTAAGAATCTGTCTTAAGGAAATAATTAGCTAAGTGCACAATGATGTATACAAAAGAATGCTCATTGCAATAGGTTTTTTTTAATTGTCGGATATAACCTAAGCGTCCTGTGGGAGAGGAGAGCTTAACGAAATACGGTACATGGCGGGCGTGGGGGGAATGGCGGACTGGAGGCAGCCTGCCAGCTCGCTGCTCCCCAGGAAAGAAGTGAGAGGTGCAGGCAACTGCCTACATACCAAGTGGCACTGAGAATTCACAGAGAAGCAACGCGGGACACTCAGTGTGGAAGAAAAGGTGATGGGGTGATCCATATACGAGATTAGAGAGTGTGAGGAGAACAAGAGGAGAATGGAGTGCTGGAGCGCCGAGCTTGCCCTGCTGGCGCAGTGCGGACCGAACTGCAAGACGACACCCACCATCCCCACCTCTACCTGCTCAGACAGGGACATGTCAGGAATTGTGCAGAGCCAATTAGACAACAGGCAATGTGGGGATCAGCTAATAGCTTAAGCCATCCTGAACTCTCAGGTGCACTGCACCAGGTCTATACCAGGCCGGGGAAGGAGTGGACTGACTTGTGGCTTCCCTGAGCTGTACCCTGGAACTTAAAGCCAGGCTCTTCACCCCTAGAGCACAGTGGGACCTGGACACAGGAATTGACTGGAGAGCAGCAGGCCCTGATCTGAGAGGTTCTGGGCGACTGCTTTGGCAGATCCTGGGTGGGGTGTGGAGAGCTGCGACCTCTGCACGTCTGACCTGGCATCCATGGGACCCTTGTGCCTAAGAAGCAGCCTGCAATTTGCTTGGCCCTGAATCTGCCTTCCAGGCCCCAGTCACCTCCTGCCTGCCTGGCCCTGACCCCAGCCTCTAGGTTGGGTCAGCCTGCCATCTACATGGCTCCCACTTCTGGCTCAGAGCCCCTGCTCGGAGACTTTGCCTGGGGCTCCACCCCAGTCCTAGCTCGGAGCCTCTTATGCAGGAGCACGGTAGGCTCCAAAGGGAGAGGCTTACAGAGGCCGCTTTCTCAGGCTCCAAGAGGAATGTGGAGAGGCCTACGGTCCCTGGGCCGCTGGAGCCAACGATAGCTTGCCTATCTTGGCATTAGCGGGACCTTGATGCCTGAGGAGAAGCCAGCTGCTTGCTCACCCCAACTCCGGCCTCCAGGCCACAATTTCCTCCTGCCTACTTGGCCCCACCCCTGCCCTCCAGGTCAGATCACCCACCAACTGCACAGGCCCGCTTTTGGCTCAGAGGCCTTGCTCAGAGGTTCTGCTTGGGGCTCCTTCCTAGTCCCAGCTCTGAGGCTCTCACTCCAGAGCCTGAGGCTCCATCCCTGTGCCCCAGAAATCTTGCCAGGCTTGAGACACCATCTCCAAGTCTCCAGTGCTGTACCTGGACCTCAAGACCCCACTCCAGAGCCTTCACCACCAAACCAGGGCTGAAACAGCTGCTCCAAAGTCCAGGGGCCATTCAGCCTCAAGCCTCCAGCATACTGTGACATGCTTTGAGCCATTTGCCCACAAACCAGGAACCCATGACAACTTTATCCAGCTGCTGCAGTTACCTCTGTGGGAGATGCTAGGTAAAGCAATCCCCACAACACCAGCCTCAGTAAAGAGAGTCTTGTCCAGCTCCCAACTTGAATATCCTACAATTATATCTGGAGAGTTCCCAGCAAGGAACAGGAGTCCTGCAAACCTATTAACCCAGAACTCAGAAAAGAGGATTCAGAGAAGGAAGCAGGAAAAGAACCCTAGCAAGGTGAAAGATCAAAAGAGATCAACACCTCCAAGGGATCACAATGGAGCTACAGCAGTGAACTCTAACTACAAGGAAGTTGTTGAAATGACAGAAATGGAATTCAGAATATGGGTGGCAAATAAGATGAATGGAATTGAAGAGAAAGTTGAAAACCAACAAAAAGAAGTCCAAAAAATATTTCAGGAAATTAATGGAAAAGTCATTAAAGAGCTTGACAAAATTAGGAAGGATATAATAGAACTTAAAGAAATGAAAGCGTCTTTCAGGGATTTTCAAAATGCAGCAAAAAGTTTCAGCAACAGATTAAATCAAGGAGAAGAAAGAATCTCAGAGCTTGAAGACAAGGCTCTTGAGCTAAACCAGTCATTTAAAGAGGCAGAGAAGAGAACAACAAGAGCAGAGCGATCACTTATAGAGATATGGGACTATGCAAAGCAAACAAACATATGAATTATAGGTATCCCTGAGGGAAAGAAGAAGAAAGTGCTAAAAGCATGGAAAATCTGTTTGAGGGAATTATTGTGGAAAACTTCCCCAGTATTGCCAGAGATCCAGACATGCAGATACAAGATGATCATTGAACTCCAGGAAGATTCATAGCAAATAGAACAGCTCCAAGACACATAGTATTCAAGCTGGCAGCAGCAATAAAAAATCTCCCAATAAAAAAAAGTCCTGGACCAGATGGTTTCACACCTGAATTTAACCAGACCTACAAAGAAGAACTGGTACCTATCCTGCAGAAATTATTCCATAACATCAAGAAAGATGGAATCCTCCCTGACACATTTTACAAAGCCAACAACATCTTGATACCAAAGCCAGGAAAGGACTCAAAAAAAAAAAAAAAAAAAGAAAAGAAAAGAAAAAGAAAAAAAAAAACTACAAACCAATACCCCTTATGAATATAGATGCAAAAATTCTCAATAAAATCTTACCAAACTGAATTCAGCTACTCATCAAAAATATAATCCATCATGACCAAGTGGGCTTCATCCTAGAAATACATGGATGGTTCAACATACAAAAATCTATAGGTGTAATTCACCACATAAATAGAAGTAAAAACAAAGACCATATGATCCTCTCAATAGACACAGAAAAAGCATTTGACAAAATTCAGCACCTTTTTATGATAATAATGCTTAACAAAATAGGCATAGATGGGACCTCAAAATTATAAAAGCCATATATGACAAACCCATAGCCAACATCATACTGAACAGGAAAAAATTGAAAGCATTCTATCACCACCTCTATTCAACATAGTGCTGGAAGTCCTAGCCAGAGCAATCAGACAAGAGAAGGAAATTAAGGGTATTCAAATGGGGACAAACTATTACTGTTTACTGATGATATGATCTTATGTCTAGAAAACCACAAAAATTCTTCCAGGAGACTACTGGAATTGATAAATAAATTCAGCAAAGTCTCAGGTTACAAAATCAATGTACCCATATCAGTAGCCTTCATATATGCCGACAATAGTCAAGCTGAGAACCAAATCTAAGACTCAATACTTTTCAAAATAGCAACAAAGAAAATAAAATACCTAGGAATATATTTAACTAAGGAGGTGAAAGTCCTCTACAGGAAGAACTACAAAACACTTAGGAAGGAAATAACAGAGAACATAAACAGATGGAAAAACATACCATTCTCATGGATCGGTAAAATCAGCATTGCTAAAATGTCTGTACTACCCAAAGTGATCTACAGATTCAATGCAATCCCTATTAAAATACCAATGTCATTTTTTGCAGATCTAGAAAAAATAATTCTATGCTTTGTATGGAACCAGAGAAGACCCCATATACCCAAAGCAACCTTAAGCAAAAAGAACAAATCAGAAGGCATCAATTTACCAGACTTCAAACTATACTACAAGGCTACGGTAACCAAAACAGCATGGTACTGGCACAAGAACAGAGACACAGAACAATGGATCAGAACAGAGAACCCAGATATAAAACCATCCTCATATTGCCATCTCATCTTTGACAAAGCAGACAAAAACATACACTGGGGAAAAGAATCCCTATTCAATAAATGGTGCTGGGAAAATTGGATAGCCACATGTAGAAGACTGAAACAGAATCCAAATCTCTCACCACTCACAAAAAATTAATTCAAGATGGATAAAAGTCTTAAATGTAAGGCATGAAACCATAGGAATTCTAGAAGAAAACATAGGAAAAACTCTTCTAGATATCGGCCTAAGCAAAAAATTTATGACTAAGATCTCAAAGGAAAATACAGCAAAAACAAAAATAAATAGGACCTGATCAAATTAAAAAGCTTCTGCACAGCCAAGGAAACAATCATTAGAACAAACAGACAACCTACAGAATGGGAGAAAATATTTGCATGCTATATATCTGATATGGGACTGATAGCTAGAATCTATAAAGATCTCAAGCAAATCAGCAAGAAAAAAAAATCAAACAACTCCATTAAAGAGTGGGCAGAAGACATGAACAGAAACTTTTCAAAAGAAGATAGACTAATGGCCAAAAGACACATGAAAAAATGCTCAACATCTCTAATCAGGGAAATGCATATCAAAACCACAATGAGATATCATTTAACTTCAGTGAAATGGCTTTTATCAAAAAGTCCCAAAGCAACAAATGCTGGCTTGGATGTCAGAGACAGGAACATTCATACACTGTTGGTGCAACTGCAAACTAGTACGTCTGTGGAAAAGCAGTATGGAGATACCTAAAAGAACTAAAAATAGAACTATCATTTGATCCAGCAATCCCAGTACTGGGTATTTATCCAAAGGTAAAAAAGACATTCTATAAAAAATTGACACCTGCATTCAAACGTTTATAGCAGCGCAATTCACAATTGCAGAGATGTAGAAACAACCCAAGTGTCCCTCAACACATGATTAATAAAATGTGGTGTATGTATACCACAGAGTACTACTTGCTGTAAAAAAAAATGGTGAGCTAATACCCCTTGTATTAACTTGGATGGAACTGGAGACCATTCTTCTAAGTGAGATATCACAAGAATGGAAAAACAAACACCACATGTACTCACCATTAAATTGGAACTAATTGATCAACACTTACATGCACATATGGAAATAACATTCATCAGAATCAAGCAGGTGGGAGGGGGAAGGAGGGGTGAGTGAATTCGTAACTAATGGGTACAATGCCATCTTGGTGATGGGCACACTTACAACTTTGAAACAAATGGTGCAAAAGCAATTTATGTAACCAAAACATTTGTACCCCTGTAATATTCTGTAAAAACAAATAAAAAATTTAAAAAAAGGAAATATGATACATCCATTTTTAGAATACCAAAGAATCCTAAAATGATGTATATTTATTGACTTGGAAACATTTATATGAAATATTTTTCAGTGAATAAAGCAGGTTGTAAAACAATATGTAAAACATGATTTTATTATATAAAAATAAGCATATGTATTCTCAGAAAAATCTTGAAAGAGTCAACAAAAGTTAACAAAACTTTATCAATAATTACCTCTAGGCAGGGGAAAGGGAAGAGTTTAAGTGTGATTTTTTTTTCCCCACAATAAACTTGTATTATTTGGTTTTTTTTTTTTTTTTTGAGACAGGGTCTCACTCTGTTGCCCAGGCCACAGTGCAGTGGTGTCATCATAGCTCTCTGCAACTTCAAACTCTTGGGTTTAAGTGATTCTCTTGCCTCAGCCTCCCAAGTAGCTGGGACTATAGGCACACAACACCACACCCAACCAATTTTTCTATATTTTGTAGAGATGGGGTCTCTCATTATTGCCCAGGCTGGTCTTGAACTCCTGGGCTCAAGCGATCCTCCCTCCTCAGCCTCCCACAGTACTCCACAGTACTAGGATTACAGGTGTGAGCCACTGCACCCAGCAAAACTTGTATTATCTGTATCATAAAAAATTAAAATAAAAATTTTAGAAGGTGCTTGTATCCAAAGGGTTCAGATGTGAGCCTGGCAAAATCACCCCTGTTGAGGAACGTGTGTGGCGGAATTTTAAATTGGGGGCTGGATTTTCCCTGCCGTCCAGCTTGCTCCTGAGCCGTGGCCCTCGGCTATCTCCAGGCTGGAAGACACACACTGTGTATTAGTCCATTTGCATGGCTATAAGGAAAATACCTGAGGTTGGGTAAAAGAGGTTTATTTGGCTCACAGTTCTGCAGACAGTACCAGAAGCCTGGCACCAGCATCTGCTTTTGGCGAAGGCTTCAGGGAGCTTCTGATCAAGGTGGAAGGCGAAGGAGGAGCAGGTGTGTCACGTGGCGAGAGAAGCGGCAAGAGAGGGAGGAGGTGGTGCCAGCCTCCTTTAAACAAGCAGCTGCGCGTGAACTAATAACGCTCACTCTACTGCAGGGAGGGCACCGAGCCATGCACGAGGGATCCGCCCTCGTGACCCAAACGCCTCTCACCAGGCCCCACCTTCAACACTGGGGATCAAATTTCTTCTTATTTATTTAAAAATTTTTTTTATTTTCAATTATTATGGGTACATTGGGGATCAGATTTCAGCGTGAGATTTGGAGGGACCAAACATCCAAACCATATCACACTCCCTTTCATGTTTGTACTTACCTAGAATCGGAAGTGTTTGTGCACCTCGTGTCTGGTGGCGAGAAGGAACTGCCAGTCAGTCATTTGTGTTTTTCAACTTTAACCTGGTGTCCCTTGGATCAGATATCTTGAGAACTTTGAGAGCAAGTGGCTGCCGGACTGTGTCCGTGTCTTGTGCCTGCAAATCTGAGCCATGGGTCAGGAGAAGGAGTACCGCTTCCCCCTAACCTGCTCGCTGCTTTGTCTCTTGGCGTACAGGGGTACTGGTGTTTTTCTTTGGCTCTCTATTGATCTCTTTCCTTCCCCCCCGTTCAAGAACACTGTGATATTGTTCTGATTCCTGGAGAAAGCTGGGTCAGAAGATGCTAGGGAGGATTGGAGGTAGACAGAGATGTGTGAGCCTGGAGAAATACAGCATAGGCTGTGAAGGGTTTGTTGTATTAATTAATTCCTCCTCCCTGTACGTGGGACACCCTTGGGCCAGGCTGTCGTCTTCGATGTTCAATCAGAAAGCCTGGAAGAGCCTAGAATCAGAACCCTCAAGGGTAGTGGTCCAGAAGGCATGGAGACCATGGACATGGGGGTGAAGACCTATAAGGAAGTGGCTTCTCCACTGGGGGCCGTCAGTTCCCCAGGAAGCTGACCTGCGATCTCCTACCTGAGGACCTGCCTTATCTGTCTCATGAGATAGTTTTGAAATAGTGAGTCAGTTTTAAGGGTGTGTATGGGGGCCCTGTTCTCTGAGAGAAGAACTTTGCCTGGTGAGAAATACATTTATTCTGGGCATCCTCTATCTCTTCTTTCCTTCCTTCCTTCTACAAGCATTTGTTGAGCACCTACTGTGTGCCAGGAATTGTGCTCAGTGCGGGGATACACAAATCAACAAAGCCCCTGAGCCCAAGGAATGACAGTTTAGAATAGTGTTTCTCAGATTTTAATGTACAGACAGTCCCCTGCGGATTCTGCCAAAATGCAGTTCTGACCCAGACGGTCTGCGTGACAATGGCGATTTTGTATTTCTAAGATGCTAATTAGATGATGCTGATGTGGCTGGTCCAGGGACCACCAATCTAGAACATCCACATCTAGACCATGTGAGTCCAGAATCACCCGAGTCTAGAACTTTCAACTCTAGACCAGTGGTTATCAAAATGTGGTCCCTGGACCAGCACCACCTGAGAACTTGTTGGCAATGCAAATTCTAGGGCCTCACCCCAGACCTACTGAATCAGAAATTTTGGGGATGGATTCCAGCAATCTGTGGGGGTTTTATTGTTTTTCAAGAGATAGGGTCTTGCTCTGTTGCCCAGACTGAGTGCAGTGGTGCGATCATAGCTCACTGTAGCTTCAAACTCCTGGGCTTAAGTGATCTTCCTACCTCAGCCTCCCAAGTGGCTGGGACTACAGGTATGTGCCACCATGCCTGGCTAATTTTTTTTATTTTTTGTAGAGATGGAGTTCGCTGTGTTACCTGGGCCTAATCTGGGTTTTAACAAGTCCTTTCAGGGGATGTTGAAGCAGCTTTAAAATTTGAGAATCACCTGTCTAGAGTTACACTGTCTGATATGCTGGGCACTAGCCATGCATGGCTAATTAAATTAAAATTAAAATTCAATTAAAGTTCAATTCCTTGGTTCCACTAGCCACACTTCAAGGGCTCAGTAGCCACATGTGGCTAGTGGCTACTGTATTGGACAGTGCAAATAGGCTCCCCCAGGTGGTTTAGGTTTTCAGGAATGAGCAGGAGACAGCCAGGGATTTGCAGGGAAGAGGTTCCAAGCAAGGGTGGCAGCCTGGCAGGCTGGGAAGACCAGAGAGTAAGAGCTGCTCCCTGGAGCTGCCCTCATGTCTGTGTGTCCAGAACTCGTGGCAACCAAGTAGAATGGAGAGAGATGGGGCCAGCGCTCGAAGGTCTTTTCTTTCAGGCGATGGATTTTGGCCTTAATTCTAAAGAAATAAGTATTCATGGAAGGATTTTAAGAGTGAGAGTGACATTATGAGGTGAACTTTACATCATATAAAATTAACCATTTTAAATTGTACAGTTCAGTAGCATTTAGCACATTCCCAGTGTTGTGTGACAACCACTTCTGTCTAGTTTTAAAACATTTTCATCACCCTCCCCTCCAAAACCCATACCCTTTAATTAATCAATTGATTGGCTAGAAATGGGGTCTCGCTATATTGCCCAGGCTGGTCTCAAACTCGTGGCCTCAAGCAATCCTTCTGCCTCGGCCTGCCAAAGTGCTAGGATTACAGGTGTGAACCACCGTGCCTGGCCTGCACCCAGCTTTTTTGAAAATTTATTTTGTTTAACCCCAAACCCTTTAAACAGTCGCTCCCCATTTCCCACCCCCACCTCCCTCCCCAGCACATTCATCAATTTTCAACGATCCTGTAACATCACTGGGGCTGAGAACAGAGGGAGGAATAAGTACGAGGCTCATTTCCACTGAGCCAAAAATTACAAATGAGAAAAGCCAGTGATACAAAATTTCCAGGAATATCCCCACATTCATAGAATGCCAGAGTTGGAAGAGACCTCAGCGGTCTTTATTCCAACCACCTTGTTGGCCAAATAAGGAGACTGAGGCGAGGAGGGTGGGGGGCCCAGCGGGGCCAGCCAGCGGTCGAGGGGCCGCATCCTCTGGCCACCGCTGGCTCACTCCCCAGCCCACGTGAATGCGGTTACTCACACCTTGTTCTACCCGACTGGCTGCTCAGCCGTCTGGAAAATCCTGTCTTGCTTCTTTGAACCTCGTAATTGTCAAGGAAAATGTCTTTAGCCCCGGTGCCGGTGACAGTCTGAATCTGTCTGAGTCTGTGGGAGGCAGAATGGAGGGATGGAAAGAGCTCATGGCTTGGGACGCCCCGCTGGGCTGGAATCTTGACTCAGACACGTAGTCGGCTCCGGGGCTCAGTGTCCTCTTCTGTCTCGTTGGGTCATGGACCCATCTCCAAGCTGGGATATTGGCCGGAAGTCACCCAGCCTTGTGCTTGGCTTCCGCTGTTAGAATAACCCCAGTAGACTCGGTTTCTTCCTTGCTGGCCGAAGCAACCTGGCTGGACCCCACCGAGAGAGGAATTGGAAGGGGATCAGAGAATGCCCTGGAAGAGGTTCTCCTATTAAATACCGGGCAACTTAAATAACATGTGGGTAACTTCGGAAGCGTTCTGGGCCTCTGTCTGGGGAAGCTTTGCTGTGAAGCTGGGTTTCGGTCACCTCAAGATAACCTGTTTTTGGGCAAGGCCTTCCCACTAATGCTGTGGCTTCATGTCGTATCCTTGGGGCAAAGCCCGTGGGGCCAGGGCTGGGTGCCTTTCTCTTTTCTCAGGAGTCTAAAAGTGAACTTTGCCTGAAGGGCCGTGGCCCAGCGGCAAACACTTCCACTTCCTCATTCTCCAAACCAGTTTCCTGTCGACTGTTCCACAGTCTCCTTCTTGCCCTCTGCCTGGAATGCTGCTGGGTCCTCTGGGAGGCCAAGCAGAGCCCTGCGTGTAGCTGGGCAGAGGCCAGGCCCAGTGGGTCAAGGGCACTGGGGTCCCTCTGGACCACCTGCTCTTCCTCACCCAGTTCCTTGTCAGTGGGATGTCTGCACATCCCACTGTCAGGGGGCCAGGCTGGAGAGCAGATGAAAGAGAGAAGACAGGCAATGTTTTCGCAACCGAGTAGGACAAACAGTACCGGAGCCCTGCAAGTTTCTCCGCGAAGCCAGCCGGCTGCGTCAGGCCACGCGCTGTCTCCCCCTGTTCTCAGGGCCTCAAGGCCCCCCCTCCCTGTCTTCCCTTTCCTTTCCTGGCCAAGCCGCCCAGCTCAGCTGATGGGATGAGGCAGCGTCTCCTGGAGTCATCTTTTCACCCCGTGCGTGCGGAGTGAGGATGCTCCACTTGGCTTGGCTTGCACCCTGCAGGGATGAGGAGAGACGGAGCTGGGGGGCGGGGGCAGGGCCCAGGGAAGGGCAGGAGCCGCACACCCTGCTGCCTGGGACTGGCTCCCGGCCGCCCCTCCCGCTCCACTCCAGACCCATTTCCTCCCCGGGACAGAACCGACACCTTGTTTTTCCCCTAACTGACTGCTCCTCTGTCTGGAAAATCTTTCCTTGTTTTATTTGAAGAGTAGAACTGTTCCTTCCTCCCCCTTGGTGATGAGGAAACATTCTGTTGAATTTGGCATCCGCGGCTTCTAGGAGACCTTGGTTGTTTGTAATTCGATGCTATCAGGTTGTTGCATAACCTTTCCCACTGGGAAGCGGCCTCCTCGGCATCCTGGGCCTTCTGTCCAGGTGGGGGCAGGGGGTGGGGCCGGGAAAGGTCAGAGGTGCTGCGGGGTGACAGAGCAGTGGACAAGGGACGTTGGCTGTTGGCCCTGGCTGGGGCAGGGCCTGCTGGTGGGGACCCAGCAGAAGTCGGATTGTGTCTCGTTCTGGGCCTTTGGCCACCAGGCTTGGTGGAATGTCCCCATCCCCACACCCAAGGCCACCCCAGGCCAGCCAGCGTCTGGGTCCGAACAGAGGCCTGGCCGCCCTGCGTTTCTAGAAAACGAGTCTGCTACAGGCATCCTTGGCAATGACACATTTTTATATTTAGAAACAAAGCCTGCTTCTTTGGAAGGTTCTGGAACGCTGCTCCTCAGAGCAGGCATTCTGCCCCCTCGCAAATGCTGGGGCCGAAGTGGGCCAGGCAGGTGATATAAAGGAACAAATGTTTATTTTCAATGGTTGTGGGCAGTGTTAGAGATGCAGTAAACTGGAGAGGGTGCTGCCTAATGACTTTCAAAATTAGTTAACAGAAAAATACTACAGATACCAAAACAGCAGTCAGGCTGTGACCTCTGCTGTTTTCTACCTGTAGGTAGTGTGGTGGCACTTCATGCAGAAGCGCCTTGCTTAGAACCTTCCATACATCATCTCATGTAACTGTGCCCATGACTCTGTAAGTACAGTTGACCCTTGAACAACATGGATTTGAACTTCACGGGTCCACTTCTATGAGGATTTGCTTCCACCCCTGCTACCCTTGAGACAGCCAGACCAGCCCCTCCTCCTCCTCCTCCTCCTCTGCCTATTCAGTATGAAGATGATGAGGATGAAGGTCTTTACAATCATCCGCTTCCACTTAATGAATAGTAAATATATTTTCTCTTCCACAGGATTTTCTTTTTTTTTTTTTTTTTTTGTTTTTTTGAGACAGAGTCTCACTTTGTTGCCCTGGCTAAAGTGAGTGCCGTGGCGTCAGCCTAGCTCACAGCAACCTCACACTCCTGGGCTCAAGCAGTCCTTCTGCCTCAGCCTCCCAAGTAGCTGGGACTACAGGCATGCGCCACCATGCCCGGCTAATTTTTTTTTCTATATATTTTTAGCTGTCCAATTAATTTCTTTCTATTTTTGGTAGAGACGGGGTCTCGCTCTTGCTCAGGCTTGTCTCGAACTCCTGAGCTCAAACAATCCACCCGCCTCGGCCTCCCAGAATGCTAGGATTACAGGCGTGAGCCACCGCGCCCAGCCCCCTCAGGATTTTCTTAATAACAATTTCTTCTCTCTAGCTTACTTTATTGTAAGAATATAGTATATAATATATGTAACATACAAAATATGTCTTAATCAACTGTTTGTGTTATTGGTAAGGCTTCCAGCCAACATTAGGCTA